>PKRV01002230.1:157444-189134 GCA_003709505.1 Hyphantria cunea | reverse complement strand
ATATATTATTTATGAATCTTTTTTAACACGCTTTAATTAGCTTCACCGGTATGTTTATTTGCAACCGACTTTTGTAGGCGTGTTATTTAGTTTAAAAACTAAAAAATACGCCTACAAAGTCGTATTTTATTATTTTATTGTATAGAAGTACAAAGGGGTTGATGACTAATTTTATATTAATTGAACACCATCGTCTATTGCTAAACGAAGGACTTCCCTAAGAATTTAATCTAAAAACTAATAATAAAAAAAGCAATCTAAAGCTAATCTTCGGATTGTCCATATCCAGTTAGATACAAATCAGGATTCAATTCCAAAGCTGAAAGCAAGATGAAACCACTGAATTGAAGGACATAAACCACGGAAATAGATATCGATTGTCAATGTCTTCGAGACCAAAATGACCAAATGTAAAATGGCTATTGTCCACATTTATACTTCACTGGAATGTGGCTAGACTAATGTTGTCATTAATTTTGAATTCAAAAATTTATTTGGCACATTTTGATTATATAAGCTTATTAAGATTAGATACAAATCAAAGTTAGTATTTGAAAATTCAAGCACGCAAAATCAAATTATCGTTAACTAAATGTCGAATATTTGTAAAGTTCAGACGAACGATCACGTAACACCATTTGAGTCAGCCTGTAACCATAGACCGTGCTAGCTGGTCACGTCATTAGCCAGTACAAAGGTGTATTATATGTTATACATAAAAATACATATTTGTACGTATATCATAAAACAGGTAGTTCGTTAATCAATGCTGTTATTTCAACTGTAGAAAGTAGTGGTGTGGTCTATTTAATAGAGGCCATTTGCAAGTCAATGCCCTTTTACTTACATTCACTAGTTCACCTTCATTGTTATTTCGTCAATAACAAAACACGAATGTCTGAATCTTTTATAGTCTAAGCAGTTTTTTGTGTGTAAGTAAAACTGTCTGTAGTCACGGAATACATGAGTTGTGTAATTTTCTTTTATTACCCATACACGAGCAGTATCGGTGCTTTTAGTTGATGACGAAATTGGCTTTGTTTGAACGTAAATAAGCTAGGGGTCGTTTCATTAGTATTAAAGCCATTTGTAAATGTGTAGACAAAGTGTGGGTAGATATATCGTTTGATAGATGTATTGTGGGCCGTCTTTGGAAATGTCGTTTGCGTTGTCTGTAGTAATTGGAACTTCAGTTACAATTGAATAATGTATTGCTGGAAACTTTTGATTGATTTCAGCAAAACTCTTTGGTTGTTCCATTTCAATTGTGTTCTTTGAGTGTTAATTTAATTTTGGTCTTAATTTTAACAGAATGTCCGAAAATATTTATTATTTATATTCCACTGGGCCCTTTCAATAAACTTTTCACGTCGCAAAACTAACCTGTAGAAAAAGTTATTACCGGACCGATATGATATTAAAACTTGAAAGAGCATAACTATTATTAACTTTGCTACCGAAATCTATAAAAAGTTCAAGTTTCTCTATTTTCATATCATAATTACATAATAATAAATAATAATAGTATATTATCAAGAGAATAATAAAAAAATAACATTTACTGTGGCAGCTACACTAGGTAGAGCCTGTGTCGTGGCTATCAAACAATACGATTATCTTATGTCTTTTTTTTGTGCGGAAATCCCCTTGGATACCACCGAGTGGTGGTTATGTCGGACTCGAACCGCATACCATCTCGGGCACTAGAAGCCGGAGAACCAGGTGTACCCTCGGAAGGAAATCCCTGGAACCCTGATGTACCTTGGGCCACCCACTGTTTGTAGGTGTTCCCCTCCTACGATTACCTTATGCCTAGGACTAATATCTAAACAATTATACAATTTATCTTTTTAGCATTCAAAGAGTGTGTTTGTGTGTGAATGTGTATATACAAACATACACATACACATATATTCAGTGACCCATCAAATTGAAGTTTTTAAAAGTTGTTCTGTGTCCATGTAATTTAAGCTGGAGATAAAGTATTCAACTTAAATTGCACTTTTTGACTATCTTGTTACATAAGTAGGTAAATATATATTTATGAAAGCTTTTTGCGAAACTCGTTTTACATTTTTTTTCAGTGAGCTTAAACATTCTTCCATTCCTCATAGTCATTGTAGTCAGTGAAACCCATTACTATGTTGTGCGAGTAGGTGACCGCATTTTATAAGTACAACTGTGGAACACTCAAGATATCAGCAGCTTTATAAACTGTTGGAAACCTACTTAGTTATTAAAGCTTTACTTTGAGTATTTTCCCAGGGCTTTCTCCATCTGCATCAGGTGTGATGAAGCTGTTCCTACCCAAACACTCAAGCAATATGCTTAGGATGGGCTGGCAGATACACAATTTGAAGCAATAAAAACCACGATGATATAGGTAAGCAATTTTAATCTGATCATTTATGCAGAAATCATTTTAAGGGTAAGTCTTAAAACCACCATGTACTTAATATTTATTGTTCCATTTACCACTACGTACTTTTTTTAAAATGTAAATGCAAAAGAGAAAATAAAATCAGGTTTACTCTTATTCAATTCTCATGCCTGACCATAAATTAAATTAAGATTACAGACCATTAAACTGAATTTGTTGAACTGTCCGTCGCATTTCAATTTGTATGCTAAGCCATGTTTGGCGTAAGCAAATGTTTCGGTTCAAAATCGTTCATGTAAAAGGATCTGATTTGTATTGTTCACTATTTTGGAAGCAAATTTTGTTTTTGTTTAAGTCTCAATTAGTTTGTTAGCGAATTAATGGTTTTCATATTCATAAACTAGACACGAACCAAAACTTAAATGCGCAGATGAATTTCGATACCGTCGTTATTAGAAATAATTATAAAATTTAGCATATACGCTGTTTTCAAGGCTCGACCAATCACAACACAAATCAATTATTATGTTGTGGGACAGCCACGCTTCAGCATAAATTAGCCGTCTCGGCCGGAGTCACACCACGGCATAACAGGAAACCGGCCTGAAACAGCGCTTGCGCTGTGTTTCGACGAGTGAATGAGGATACCGGAGGCAAATACCCCAACCCCTAACCCCATCCCCCAAAGGCCGGTAACGCACGCCTCTGGTGTTGCGGGTGTCCATGGGCGGCTGTAATCGCTTACAATCAAGCGATACGTCTGCTCGTCTGTACCCTATTCCATAAAAAAACCCTAACAAATCTACAATTATTTTTCATGTAACTTGAACTGAACGCTAACGTTCAGTTCAGTTTAGTTAAGCGGTAACAAGTACTAGAGGTCAACTGACAGCAAGTGGGTACCTGTCCTTGGTCCTCTAAAATTTAAAACACGAACGCGTTTTCGATTTGTACTGGCTGTTTATTATATTGCATCCCCCATATCGGAAAGAGTATTTTTGCCCTTCAATATCTAATGCAAAAGCCGTTTTTATCCGCTAGAGAACAGAAAAAATGAATTAAGAATATCTTGTGCACTAAGTTTGCCGAATTTATCATGCAACCCTTTTTAATTTATTTAAGATTCAGACTCGGAAACTTATTGGTGTACTTTTTTTTAATTTGCTTTGCCCACGCCATTTATTTTTCACGTCATATTGTTTAAAATCTAAAGTTAAATACAAGAAATTTGAAAACAAGTGAAAAACTTAAAATGAGTAATTATAGTGACTAGGAAGCTTATTTGAAGCCAACAGAACTGACTGTCATTGTTAATAATGCGCAAATGACCTTTTTCCCTCAAGAATCAGGCGACAAGTATTTGAAATAGTACGATAATTTTAACACGTGGTGACTAGCTAAAGGACCCTTAAATTTAGAACCTAGTAAATATTAATACCTAAACTGAAATATCTTGGGACTTAAAATGCTTTTTTTGCATTCAGTTATTTCTTTGGTAAGGTGGGATGAAAAGTTACGTGTTGCAAAGTGCAAAGATTTTTCACCTCGTGCTTTTTTGACCCCTTCGCTAAGGCGCAGGATTCTAATTGTTACATGACGTTTATAACATACATCTATTAAATTATCATTTTTGTTGCTCCTCTTAATCATATCGAAAATCATAGCAAGCTACCATCTAGGTTTGACTACCACTTATCACAAGTTAAAATATTTTAAATTTACTCTTACTTACTTACTTACGAAAATTCTAAGGTATTCTTTTTAAAAGTATTCAGTAAAGATATTATTAGGAAATTCTACTTTTCAACATTATGAGGGATGCAGCATACAACTTATGCAGTAATCAAAATGCCAGATGCTGGCGACACTGCACAAAATGTGACTACAAACGGTTGGTACAAACGTCGAGCTGCTAACAAATTTATCGCTCGGAAAACTTTGCAATAAATCTGAAATTTGGAAAAGTTTGACAAATTCCGAGTACTAAATGTTTAGTCACACGCTATGAAAGCGTTCTGAACCTATAGGCCAGCAATTTGTAAGTCTTAAGTCGCAATCTTTTGTAGATGGTCATATTGAATTACCTATTCCAGTTCATTTGCTCTAAATACATGCATTTTCAATGCAATAAAACATGTATACATGTATTTTCTCAATAGGTTATAAGAAAAAGTCGCTATATTTAATACAGTAAAAATATTTTATGTTTAAATCAAGCTTTTACTAATATGAATATCTACGTAGAATTTCAAAGATGTAAAAACAGAGAAATTTGGTGGCTCAGCCCAAATTCTAAGAAGAAATTTATATTCTCTATGGAAATACGTCAGAAAAAACATTTTTAAATACACTTTCTAAAAACAAAGCTTTTTGAAAAAATGAAGAACAATTTAAGTTGCTGATAATATGACATAAATTCAGATTATAGAATATGGGCCCATGTTAAAAATTTATAGGTCTTGTAAACCACAAGGAGACCTTTTTAGAAAAATACAGGGGCATATATTCCTCAGCAATGCGGCATAGTTTCCATACAATTTCTATACCTTTTCTAATCCATTATATCGCAACGCCATACAAAAATGATATGGCGAGTGAGAAGCTATACAAACTAGCAAACTTTACCTCTTTATAATATTAGTGTAGATTAAGTAAACATTTTTTTCTAATTTCAAACGCTTTTCGAACTTCAGTTAGCTTCCATTGTCTCTCGAGTAAAACTGTTTGTCATAGATAAGCGAGTCCTACGATATGTGTTCGTATTTAATGAAGATCACTTAATATGCATGCGCTGTAACTGATCGCAATGATAACGTCGACTGGCTCTAGAGCAGCAGCTTTGAATCCATAGGGTAATCAGTTCGCTTTAGAATGTGTGCGTTTGAATATTGCAAAATCCCAGTTTCGGGTTGCGCCCAAATTAGGACTCTCGAGGGCGTAATCGAATCCAGTTGTGGAAGAATTTTGCTTGTGTATATTGTTGTATAATATAAAGGTTATGGTGTATTTTATTCAGTGTAATAATTTAGTTTTACCAGTATTAAATATTATATTAGATTCTTATAATTTTTTTTTGGTATTGATGCTTCTACCTGACTACATGTATTTTTTTTTAAGGAAATCATTAGTTCACGTAAACTAAAGTAGTTATTGTCACTTAAAATATATACTACTACATGCTGGTTTTCCTAAACTGTAGTTATTTCGTCTTTTTATGATATCTTGAGGTGTGTGGCGCTACAGCAAAAGATTAGGAAACGTTCAGTTGTGTCGACGTCGTATTTAATATTAGTTACAATTTAGTTTTTACTACTTAGGTAACATACTGAAATATAGGAGTGTCATATATGTGACATTTTGAAAGCACCAAATTATGAAAGTTTACATTGCAATAAGAACCAATGAAACGTATAATAAATAATAAATTTTAAATTAAATAAAGTAGAAGAATGTATTTTGCTATAATACACTGATCGTTTTTCCCTTAATTTAAATTGAGTTGATTAGTTTACGCGGAGTTTTAGTTCACATAGTACTGTGACAAAGATAAAAAGCCCAACTGCCTCAATATTTGTCATCTATAATAAATTCGTTGAAGAACTAAAAAAAAAATCTTTTTTTTTTAAATTTTGATGTACCAAGTCTCTCATAAATGAGACGAAGTATTAACACCACTTACATAAAAATACCATTAGCCATTTAGGCTCTAGGACGTGCCCAAGAAATTTACATACGCATATAAACTCGAAAAACATAATCCTTCTTCTTTCGCAGTCCAGTAAAAAGAACGCTTTGCACTTGATTTCAGTAAGACCCGGGTATTACTCCGGTTGAACAGGTCCATTTCGATGTAATCGCATTCTAGCTTCATTATAAGATCGTCGTTACCAAGGCTAATCTGTTGATTTCATTATATCGAATAAGCACACACATACATCCACAAAATACTGCTTCTCTTTTTACATAAGATTACAGTTTTTTACAGTTTGTTAGCACATACAGCGCCGTTTTGATCACAAAACAAAATATTATTTTACAATAATTTTAAGAATTAACTATCGAAATGTACGTTTTAAAAATATGTATACTAGCTGAGCTCCGTGGTATTATTCGCAGTACAAAGGTAATGTGTGAATTGTATTTTTATAAAATGTAGCCTATGTGTTATTCTGATGTATAAGCTATATTATTGTAAAGTTTCATTAAAATCCATTCGGAAGTTTTTACGTGAAAGAGTAACCAACATGTTATTCGAGTGTATGTATGTATGTTTTTTTTTTTTTTTAAATCTTTTATTATTTTTAAGGAACTTTTGAACACAGTTCATGCCAGTTCCATCTTAACCTAAACATATAAATATTTAACAACAACAAACAAGGAACATTTTTTTTTAACCGAGCTTATATCTACTACTGGTTAAGTAACTATTTTAACCTATTATATAATCGTAAGAATATCAACATTATGTCGGTATTTTTACGAGTGCATACAACATTTTAGCCTCACGTGACGTAGGTCTTGATAAGACGTTAGTAAATGCACCTAGATCTAATTTATTTACATTTAATTTCTTAATAATTATATTTCTTTCAGCTTCGTTTCTGACACATTCCATTAAACGGTGATGTACATCCTCAACCATATTACAAACTTGGCAGTTAGGCGAGTTGACTTTTTTCATTAAGAAAGCGAAGCCGTTGTCAGTTGTTGTTGTAAGTGGCATATGTCCAGATCGAAGCCGGTGGGCAGTAACCAAAACATTACGATTTAAATCATAATTATTAAACCATGGGAAGCGAGGAGGTTCATTTTGTATAATTTTATACCAAATGCCTTTACATTTACATATATCATCAAAGTGAGTTTTCCACTCATCGTAACAATGTTTTTTGAATTGTGATAATATTTCCGAATAGATAGGTAAAATATAAATTTGAAGACCCGAAATTGCAGCTCTTTTCGCTAGTCTGTCTGCCTCTTCGTTTCCCTTTAGTCCGATATGTGAGGGTACCCATTGCAATACAATATGTACATTGTTCCTTAACAGAAAGTATATTTTACTCAGCACAGCAAAGGCTATCGATACACCTCTGTGTCCGGAGGCGCATCGAGCCAAATTGTATGTATGTGCGTGTGTATATTTCCTAGAGCCTAAACGGCTTGCCGTATCTTTATGTGAGTTATGTCAATAGATTCGTCTTAGTCGTGAGTGACACTGGGTACATCAATATTAAAAATAAACAAAATAAAAAAAATATATGCCGTCGGGTTTTTTTAAATAGCTCGCTACTTGTTTGATTTTCATCCACAATATGAAGTTTTCGGAAGCTCAATCTTAATTAAGTTAGTTGCAATAAAAAAAAAAGTTGCAATCACATAACCATTGCAGCTCCGCTCGTTTGCCCGCTATGTCATAAAACACATACATTATATTATTTATATTATACTCTTGAGTGTTGGTACTTGGTGCAACTTGTTAAACTACATTCTAGAATTAAACTCACTAGTACCTATACACGTATATCTTACTTTTTAACTTCAATCCTGACCGGTTTCGCCCTATACTCGTTATATAAAAATTATGTACATCTAAAACCTAACAGCCATACTTATATATTTCTAAGTACAAACATATCAAAGGTAAATTAAAACTAGCATTAGAACAAATAATCGTGTTCATCTATCAAGCATTACGAAAAACGACCTCTAGCTTAGCAGTCGGGATCACTAACCACTAAGCTAACATTATACTAGTAGTAGTTACTATCTTGAAGTAGTAAACCATAACTGTACCATACTGTACAACATTCCTGAGTTCAAACAGACAGTCTGTAAGGATTCCTATTACTCTTTTGAGTAACGGAACTCTAAAGTCTAACCGTGCTTAACCAAAACATATACGTGTTTCTAAGGAATAGATTTCCAAAAAAGTATTCGTATTTACGTGAAACAAACTTATAAAAGAGTATAATATAAAATTATGAATACGCCTCACGCAAATCATTATTTAAGCCTGAAGTAATTTTATTAATGAAAGCCGCAATTATTCCCGTCTTATACATTCTCGTACATGATTGTAGTGATACGTGCTTAAGATTTCAAATTAATTACAGTTCGTGTATTATAAATGTATGTGTATTAATATGTAAATGCTCGCATACATTAACTCTCATGACGGGTGTCATGTGCTTCGGTTACTTTGAATCGGACTGAGTTATATATTAATGAGATAAGCAGCTTCTAAGTGGTCAGTCAGGTTGTAATATGTTGACATTATTCTGAAAATCGATGAAGTTTAAATTATTTCATTAAATATATAAAATCTTTCCACTCGTTCATAAGCACACGCAAACAAGTAAACACATACACACACATGCCCTGTGGAACTACTTGTATGTTAATTTGTAAGTTATTAGTTAAGTTTATTTCATTAAAACATGTTTTAATTGTATGTGAAATTTTACTGTATTAAAATTTAATGTAATATTTTTGTTAAAGGTTCAGCTAAAGGTGAAGAAGAGCTAAAGTTGGCTTATTGGTTTTATATTCTTATTAATTTCTTTTTCCCTGGTTTTTGTTATGTTTTGCCTAGAATTAGCTATTATTTATGTAAGTGTGTTCGATTACGTTCGCATTGTAATTTTTATGTATATAGGTATATATATATTATATATATATAGGTACAAGTGAAAACTTTTAATTGGCTGTAAGATTAAAATAATTTCTGTAGAAGAGTGCAATAACCTGCCACTGGCATTGATTGCAGAAATTATCACTGTGGTCACCTTTTGGAAATGTTAAAAAAAAAACTGTTCACAAAATGACGAGTGTCCCTGCCGCCATTCATCCTGTAGGTGTTACAAATGCCAAATAAAGGAGCAAGCTACGTGAGACAAGAGTAGGTCAAATTGTTATAAACTTTAAACAAACTAATCTGAATTACATGGCATGGAACTTTCCGACAGATGATAGGTAAAAGGTCAGAAGGTACATATTATATATGTGTCTAAAATTTAATATTACTTCATCACTTCTTACATAATATCTTTAGTTTGAACTATGCATTCAGTTGGTAAATCCATCTAAATAAAATTCTCAAACAATAGGACTCTTTTATTTTGGTAGTCACATGAATTTTACAGCTAGGTAAAAAAATATTTTTCACTCTAAATAAAAATATTTAGAGCTAAATTTTTTTTAAATGAATACTACTTTAGCTACGTTCAACACTTTTTGGTAGGGAAAATCTTATAGGTTCGCGTCACAGACATATTAATGTTTGAAGATGATAATGTTCATTTAAACATTATGAAATTTCTAATGTTACACATTATTTTTACAAATAACATTTGAATACGACTCCAAGGGTCTGCCAGGTGTGATCCGCAATAAAACACTAGAACACTGTACTAAATGTTTATTGGGTGTGGAATCGTCCTCGTATAAATGTTCGACAACTTTAAATATCCGTCTCGGCTAACAATGTAAGCGCGATTCAGAAAGTACTGACCACGCCATCTATCGACACTTAGCTCAAACTATTTACAATAATAATGGACACTTGAACATACCGCCAACCAAGGACATAANCCTCCACGTGTCCGACGTCGCGGTTATGACGTTACGTCTATGACGTCACGCCAAGTCTCGCTGCGCCGCTGTGGCCTTTGCTCTGGACAGCAATCCACTGTCCAGTCCTAACGATCGGGTGGGCCTCACTACCACCACTCGAAGACTACAAAAAACACCTTCACACCAAATCCGGCTCTCGAAGGACCATGAATACGAATCCAAGGGTCTGCCAGGTGTGATCCGCAATAAAACACTAGAACACTGTACTAAATGTTTATTGGGTGTGGAATCGTCCTCGTATAAATGTTCGACAACTTTAAATATCCGTCTCGGCTAACAATGTAAGCGCGATTCAGAAAGTACTGACCACGCCATCTATCGACACTTAGCTCAAACTATTTACAATAATAATGGACACTTGAACAACATTCCAAGTTATAAGTTTTTACTTCTATCGGCAGTCCTTATGACTGCCAATGAGATAGGCCACTGGGTTTAGTGAGTAGATCGGTTTTCCGTGTTGGTGTTCTGTGCGGGAGTAGTACCACCTAGGTTGAGCCGACAGGAGGCATCGGAGAAGGCCCGGGAGGACGATCTCCACTCGGGCCCGATCCGCCGCCGGTGAACCGGGCGGCGGAGGCACGCCTACCAGTGCCTCATGCCGCCCTAAGAGTGGCCGCGGATGGGTGAGGACGCAGATGTGGGTGGATGGTGGGTTATCCCTTCCATCCGCTTCACAGGCCAGACGCGAGGGGGCGACGTTACGCGTGTGCCGTACGTCGCCTAAATTGAGAGTCTACCAGCTGACAATGCCCGCTTCAGAGTGGTTAGGCGCTGGGAGGTCACCGGATGGCGTAGGAAAGTGGTTCCCGAATCCCTCCCGTCTCAGGCGTAGAGTGGCACACCGTGTGGTTTTATTCGGTTCTATTCTGCCCCACCGAAAACCCCGGTGGGGTGAATGCCCGAGGTGGTTTCCACACATAAAAAAAAAAAAGACCCATCCTACTGAAATTAGCTTGGCTTTACTACCGAACAATTGTGCTAGCTTTTTTTAATAGCGTCTCTATTTTGATTGATGGCTGTGTAGTTATTGACGACGCCCTCATTTTACACCCAGGGTAATGAGTATGCAATTTTCAACACACATGCTTGGCTTATTGTAGAGTTATATCGTCAAGTTGCACGTAATAAATGGGAAAATATGAAATATGGCCATCTTTGTTAAACTCTATTACTATTTTACCCCCGACGCAAAAAGACTGGTGTAATATAGAGTTTGACGTCGATGTCTCTCTGTGTGTCTTTCTGTGGTAGCTCTTAAACGGATGGATCGATTTAGATGCGGTTTTTTCATTTGAAAGTCTATTTCCTTGCCTTTTGAAAGTCTATTTCCTTAACAATCGTTATGAGCTATATTTAGTTAATAACGGTTTAGCAGTGTAAGAGTATCAACTCTTTTTCAAAATGATGTAAGGAATTTTCGGCGTATGATTATTCGATCAAATGTTTGCGTAAGGGGTTTTTTAATTTTATAATAAGAAAAATGTGTATGGTTATTTTTAATGCATGACCCTGCCAAAGTGACTCTACTTTGACTGATTGAAAACATGATCAGAATCAAAGAGTGGAGGTCACCATACTCATAGCGGATGCAAACCATGCAACATTGCAAAATGTTACATAAATGGTTACGTTTTTACTAGTTACGCCTGTGATTTTGAAGCCAAATTATTTGTCAGTGCTCGTAGAAAATCGTTATTAAATATTTTTGGTTACTTTTTAATGACTGAGTGATTTAACCTGAATCCAACCTAAACCCTCTGAATAAATGGAGGAGGCGGCTTACTCAAAAGCGTTAATGCGCTTATGATATCTATCACATAACACATATATTATACAAAACTGAAACTCACTACCAGCGCACGTATTACCGTCCCAATATGATCCCAGGCCCTCTGTTACGTTAAATAGCATCTTACTACGGCATCATAGTGTGGGTCACCATTGTCTGCACTACAAATGGGTAATGCAGACAATGGTGACCCACATCAATAGTATGGTGAATTCCACTCTTGGATTCTACTTACGTTTTCCACCAGGTAGAGTAGAGTCATTTTAGTAGACTTTAATAAAAAACACAAACTTACTTTACAACAACTTGTTTACCCTACTTAAAAACCTTTTCTCTATTTTTTCTAATTTGTAATCAAAGAAATAAATTAAGTGTTTTAATATATTTTTTGAGGCAAGTAAAATATTTGTTGATTTCCTTAAAGGTATGTAATAGAAAATACGTGAAGATTTGCCCCAGTGTTATACATAATTAAACATCACAGAAAGCAAAAGTTTAAAAGCTTTTTGTTCTTCAACGGGGCAGTCTTGACTACATACTTAATAAATCTTAAGAAACTGGCAAAGAGCATCTATTAAGATCAAGAAAAAAAAATATTGACCATCTGTTTTTCATTCATCTCATTTATTCATAAAACTATTATAGCGTTCATATTCTTAAACTATAAAAATGAGTCATGTAAACACCTTAAAATGATATTTTTGTATAATCAATAAAGGAGTGGTATAGGATGTTCACAGGTGGAGTGATGATTTGAACAAGACAGCTGGCAGGAGTTGGATGCGAGAAGCCCAGGATTGAACTAAGTGTCGTGCTATTGGAGAGGCCTATGTCCAACAGTGGACTGCGGTAGGCTGATGATAATGAAGATTTTACTATAAATGTTAACTAACAAATACAAATGTATATTTGCATGTTACGCACTAAACCGATTTTAAAAATTGAGTCATGACTTTAAATTTAAAAAGTAACATAAGCATTTATTTTATTAACATAGGCCACTTTTGATCATAATTGGCGCAATTTAGTAAGTTACACGAAAATATATACTTTTGGACTGAAAGCTAGTTAATGTAGTTTTGACCCTGAAAGCAGAAAGTGAAGAAGCGATTTTCTAAAAATCTTGCCAGTCTGCCAGTAAACTTAAACATTACTTCTAATTCTGTTGTTCGAAAACTCTCTAAACTAAACTTCCCTGAAAATTGATTTAGTCTTGTCAAACAACGATCTAAACGCCGAGTAATTACTAAAATAACATAATATACAATAAAAATAGACGATATTTTATCACATACAAATAAGATTAACATTAACGAACTCGTTTTACTAAAATAAGAGAACTTTTAGGTTAGTTTAGTGAAGCAATAACAAAATTAGCATAAATGTTCCACTTCATTAGCTGTTTGATGTACAACTATATCTACATAAGTTATCTAACTAGGCACAGGCCATCCCTACTGTCTATTTTTATTGGAAACTCGTGAAAACTCGATTAGTTTATTGATTATCGGACCAACTAGGTACATTTTTTAATAAAGTTTGAATATTTGTGTAGATGTTTAGAAAATCTACACAAATAAATACAATTGAACTGTTTATTTCTAATCTCAAAATATCATCTAGACATCATCGTGTTTAGCACCCATAATACAAGCAAGCAAAGCTTGTGTTATGGGCACTAGATAGCTGAGCTTGAGACTAGATGGCGTTGTGTGTTAGATATACTATTTATTTATTTATTATATAGATTATTACAAGCTTACATGGCTAAATGAACTTACACATTATATAATCCTAAACATTGAAGGCATACTCAATATTTATGTTATTGTAACGACAATTTATTCGTTTTTGTTTTTAAACATAAGATCTCTATTGGAACAGGTCACCATCATCAGTACAGGAATTATGTACTACTCACTGAAATGTTGTTGTTAACTATCGATGAACGATTTATCCACCCCGAAATCTCCTGTGTACTAAATTTCACGAAAAACGTAGCCGTTTCCAAAATTCTGATAATGTTTATATTAATTTCTATGAACGTCATCCGTTCTAACAAAATACCGTCCTGTATTTATATAAGCAATGGAAAAAGCCTTTTTCATTATAACAGTACGGCTATTTAAAAAACAAATTTAACAGAGCAAATATATGGCCGACTCCTCAAATGAATTATTCCTACTTAATATCGATTTAAGTTCACTTGCAGCTTCACAGTAATTAATTATTTTATTTTATGAGTATTGGGACTGAGCCAACTCATAAAGTATAGGAGATGCCGATTAAATTGTGTCATGTGTCAAATAGTTATTTGGATCAACTTTAGTTATGCACTGCGGGATTTATGACTCCCGTTAAGAAAAAGGTTTTAAATAAATATATATTTCGAATATCTAACACACAACGCCATCTAGTCCCAAACTAAGCAGATCTTGTGTTATGGGTACTAGACAACTGATATAAATACATGTACATACCTTTTCTAACTTAGATAACAGCTTAACTCCAAAACAAATATTTGCAGATCATACAAACATTGGGTCATTTAGACAGGATGGATGAAAGAAAACTCACGAAAGGAATTTATAGAGCAAAAGTGTCGGAAAAGGTCGTCCACTGTGAAGATTTACCGATGAAATTGGTGATGAATATGGACGAAGCTAAAGAGGTGTGCCCAGACCGTAGTAGGTGGAGATCAACTGTCTCTGACTACCCCTCTGAGTGTGGTGTATGTATGTACAAACATTTGGTCCAACCCGGGAATCGAACCCGAGACCTCAATCAAGCGCCACTGCCACTACTATACCATTATTCTTTTAGCCTACTATACCGTGCATACCGTATAGTAGGCTAAAAGAATAATGGTATCGGTACGGTATGTTTTCCGAACGGGTTGATAGAGGCTAGGGCCTTTTCGTGCGGCGTTCCGCAGGGGTCTGTCCTAGGACCACTCCTGTGGAACGTGGGATACGACTGAGTCCTGCGAGAACGTCTCCCCTCCGGGCTGGGCGTAATTTGTTACGCCGATGACACATTGGTCACAGCCCGGGGGGCGAACTTCCAGGAAGCGGCGTGCCTGGCCACCAGGGGAGTCTCTGTGGTGGTCGGGCGCATCGAGGCGCTGGGCTTGCGGGTGGCCCTGAACAAGACGGAGGCCCTGCTCTTCCAAGGGTACCGTCGCGGGCCGCCCCCAGGCGCCTCCATAGTGGTCAACTCGGTCCTCGTACCGGTTCGGGCCCAGATGAAGTATCTGGGCCTGATCCTCGACGGTAGGTGGCTCTTCGACGAGCACTTCCGACAGCTTGCTCCCAAGCTGGTCGACACTGCCTCCGCCCTAGGGCGACTTTTGCCCAATCTGGGTGGAGCCAGTGTCGCAACGAGAAGCCTCTTCACGGGGGTGGTCCGGTCGATGGCGCTGTACGGCGCACCGGTGTGGGCGTCGGCTCTGACCGCCCAGAATAAGGCGCGCCTCTGGCGCCCTCAGAGGGTATTGGCGATCAGAGCCATACGCGGATACCGCACGGTGTCGACCGAGGCGGCGTGCGCCTTGGCCGGTACACCCCCGTGGGATTTGGAGGCGGAAGTGCTCGCCGAAGTTTATCGACGGGTGGCTGAATTCCGGGCGGAGAGTGGCATGCGCCCTCCGCCCGGAATTCGCCAGTGGCGTGAAGCCACCCGTCGAGCCACTATGGTTCGGTGGTCGTCGCGGCTGGAGGCTCCACGTGCTGGCTTCGCCACCGTGGAGGCACTCCAGCCCGTCATCCTCGAGTGGGCAGGGCGGCAGCACGGGACCCTTTCCTTCAGACTGACGCAGGTGCTTTCCGGGCACGGTTGCTTCGGGAAGTACCTGCGCTCGGTCGCGCGGAGGGAATTGAGTCCCACCTGCCACCACTGCGACTGCAGTGAGGACTCAGCCCAGCACACGCTAGCGGTGTGCCCCACTTGAGCTCCGCAGCGTCGGGCCCTCACTGCAGTCATCGGAGGAGATCTCTCGCTGCCGGCCGTCGTACGCTCCATGGCCGGCGGCGAGAGCAGTTTTACTGCGGTCGCGACCTTCTGCGAGGAAGTCATTTCGCCGAAGGAGGTGGCGGAAAAGGCCCGGGAGGACGACCTCCACTCGGACCCGTTCCGCCGCCGGCGAATCGGGCGGCGGAGGCGCGCCTACCAGCGCCTCATGCCGCCCTGAGTGTGGCCGCGGATGGGCGGGACGGGTTTTCCCCCCATCCGGTTCACAGGCCACCCGCGAGGGGGTGACGTTACGCGTGTGCCGTACGTCGCCCTATTTGAGAGTATACCATCAGACCGCAGAGCCCGCTTCAGTGCGGGCAGGCGTTGGGAGAGGTCCGGATGGCGTAAGAAAGCGGTTCCCGGATCTCTCCCGTGTCAGGCGCAGAGTGGCACACCGTGGTGGTTTAGTGGGTAGTCTGGCTGGAGTCAGTCAGGAGTCCCACACAAAGTCAACCCCCTGTCCCCGCGGGGGGGAAGCGAAGTGATTAAAGGAAATCCACCACTTAAAAAAACAAAAAAATGTAGGGCCTCTTGTCTGTAGTGCTGTCGTCCTTAATATTTGGCTTCTTAAGTCGGTTCTTATGAAACTTATAAGATTAATAAGGGCTATGACACAACGATTTCTTATTTCGTCACAACACGAACATGAGGATTTACGCCTCCAGTAACCTCATTGTCATCATCAACAACCCATAATGTCATTGGGACATTATGAGGGACTTGAGGAGTCTCAGGAGAGGGTTCAGGCCATACGTCCCCACGCTGACCCATTGCGCAATGGGCACCGAAACCTCACTCATCTGGTATGTAATCAACTTAAGAACTGTTTACACTGGTTTTCTGTATAACTTTGTATCATTTCAATCATGTTGACTAGACGAAGCATGTTTCAGCACAATGTACCGCAACAGTCTTTTCTTATACTTAAAACAAACATTTTTATTAATAACTTTTATAATAAATGGATTTTTGCTTCTAGGAGGTTAAGTATCTAAAAAGCTTTAGTAGATAGTGCCTTATTTGAAGCAATTAACTTTCGAAATAAAAGCAATTACAATTAGCCAAGTAACCTGACTAACCTTGATCTTAGCAAACACGTGCCCTTACCCACGTGATCCTTCTTGTTTAATTAAGATCCCGTAGAAAATACATTACAATTAGTTTTGACTTGACCCTTCTCGGAGTTTCTGGTGCACATTTACAAAAATTTCAAAAGATAATGCAAAATTATATAACTTGAAGCATAAAAATACATGCAAAATGTTCCAGTATATTTTTCGTTAATCAGTCAGTTTTGTTGCTCTTTATACCATTAAAATAGTCTAGATTAAACAATATTTTTGTAATTGATTTGCTGACTATCATCAAAATTATGCACATAATTATATATTTATACTTACACATAAGTTTACCACATGTGTTTCACTATTCATGAGCAAACACCGCCTGCCATACCCAATACCTTTACTCTCGGAAACGGCTCCAAAGATTTTAATTATTTAGTAAACAGGAGATTTGGGGCGATTAATTAAAAAAAGTTAAAATAGTATTCATTTTAAAAAAAAGTTATCAAAAAACCGTGATAAATACCTTCTATTTATAGAAATACATAAAAATACATAGTTACTAATAACAAATAGATGAAACAAGCTAGTCGTTTGTTTAGTTTTGAATGTTTTTGTTTGTCAGAAAAGAATTATTTTATATTACAACGAAAACTGCGCAAAGAAAGCGAAAAATAGTCGCTACATTCAATGCTTGCGTTTGCAAATTGGCACATTGAAGTATTAGATCCAAATCTATTTTTACGATGTGTAGGATAAATGATAATTCGTGAACGTAGTATGCTAACGGGATGTTACGTTAATAAAATTAAATTGGTATCTGGAATCTACTGTCATATATTGCAGTTGGTACTGTAAACGTCTCATTTAACCGATTAAAGGTCATATTAAATTTAAAACTAAGGCAAATACAAAGAGTTAGGTAGATTTTCTCTAGGTATAACCAAGACACGTTTCAGACCTACTACTTACAGTTTTTGTTGGGACAAAATAAAAAAAAAACAAATGTTAACAGTGGTAACACTTTTCACCTAAACATACCAAATAAAAAAAAACAAACATTCCTGTGGCCCATTCTGAATGTTAACACTTCAAAAAAATACGACCCAAAGTTTATCCTGTCATTGTAGCTTAGCGTAGCCCCACTTTCTATTTTCGTATCTGTTTATAAAAAAAACATTTGTGCAAAACAATGATAGATCGTGTGAACAACACTGACCTATTTCTGAGTAATTGGGTCGGTCAACAGAAAATTGTATCGACTGCTTATCTTCAATGAACCGCATTTATCTAGCTACGTATCTCAATCCTGAAATATACTTTGATAAAACTTCTACGATTAATAGTCAGTACCTAGATATATACCTAGGTTGTCCTAAAAATTAATAGCCACAGAATAAATACAATCTCTTCTTTCATGAAACTGTTTTGGATTGACGGCTAATTTCAACATAAATCTCCTTTGTGAAAATCACTAGCTACCTATATGTAGTTTTTTTTAATATGCTTAATCATTTTTTGTTACTCTTTTTTTGTTTGCAATAATGGACGACTTTTCGTGCTATGATTTCCTACGATTATAAACGAAGGTTAAACTTCAAGGAATCTCAAGAAAAGAAAAGAGTCATATTTTTGTGAAAAAATATTAAAATATCGGCACAAGTGTATCAAGTGATTGAGGAGATCGTTAATCCCCTTAACAACACCATGTTTGAATACCAAGAATGATTCTTTTAGCAAGACTCAGCGCCGGGTATAAAGTTCGATCCTCTCAATCTTGGTTAGAAACGAACGTTCCGAACATCATCAGAGCTAAAGACTGGCTGTCATCTACTCCTGATCTTAATCCTTTGGATAGAGATTTATTTTCGGTTCTAGAGAGTAGGCTTGTCCTAAAAGTCATGATAATTTGGAGTCCTTAAAACAATGCATGCGATTGGCATTTCCCATTGAAAGAGTGTGTGCTGTTATTATTAATTGGCCTCAACGTTTAATACTGTATGGCAGCCAATGGAGATCACTTCGAATTAGCTTTATATATTTTTTATGGTATTTTATTAATGAATTAAACTAACTCACTGTAATAGTAAAAAATGTTACGTACAATAAAAAAATGTTGCTTTACTTTACAACAATATTTATGGCTAGACTAAGTGTATTTGGTTATATATTAGATTTTCGTGAATTTTACATATAGTTTAATTTTGTATAGCGGAACTTGTGTGTGACAAAGTCCTATAAAAGGTTACAATATCTTCTATTTAAAAAAGTAACAAACGATTACGAAAGATTTTGTAAATTTTAAATATTTTTTATCGCGAATAAGTGCCGCTCTACAACAAAAACTAGGTACTAGTAAATTGGGCGTGTAGAAGGAGTAGCAACTAATGAAGGACGAGATTGCACACATGTAATGTGTTAGAAGAACATTTTCTAGATTTTGATTGGCAGCCATCTTGGAATGAGATGGGATGACGCAATAGTTTCCTACTATTTGTAAATTAGAGAAACAATGAGTAGGCTTATTAAATCGCTATGGTCCCAAGAGTTTTGGCAGACAAATAGCAGTGAGAAAGACTTATTGTTCTAGTATCATAAAAGGAAATGAAAAAAAACAAGGTCTGGTCACTCATTTAGAGGGCTTATTTGTAATATTTTGGTTGACGTACGCCCAAAGCGTTGGTTAATTAATTTTGTTTTTAAAATATTTTTATCTTGTGTGTTTGTGTTACCGTCAGATTGTCAAAACTGTATTGTAATACATTGATAAGGCCGCCAATCGACTTCTCAATTTTATGTTAACCTATTTATATTATATAAATCTATTATTATTATTCTCTTTATTAAAATCATATTTACATATTATTTATATTTTTGAATATACATATGAAAACAAATACAACAATAGCCCTGTCTTTGATAGATCGATCCCAATATAACGTAGCACTACCATTTTCGAGAACTGATATTCAATAGTCCACGACTATACAATCTCATAACCAATGAACGTGGTTGGTGCAGTCAGCAGTGTACGGACTCTCCTATCAAGGGCATCTAATTCGGTCTGAGTCCACCTAAGTACTCCAAAGGCACCTGATAACCCTCTGATAAAATATTTTTTAGTACTTTTTTCAGTCGGCCAAAGAAGCGTTCCTGCAACTTGTGCTTCATGTTAGATTCTGGTATTTCTAAGGACTGTGAAAATCCTAAATACTTGTGGGTTTCCGTGACAGATAGAGACCGAAGTTTGGTGGAATCTAAAAGCTCTACTCCTTCAGATTCCTCAATCACACCCTTCTTTGCATACATGATTGCATACTTGTCAACACCAAATTTCATCTTGATAGAATTACTAAAGTTTATTATTACTATATCTTGCTAGATTGTAAACTGTCGAAAGATTGTGAACGGAAACATACTGCTTAAAATTTTTGTGTGAGTGTTATTTTTAGTTAGATTATAATCTATCGAAGTGAAACCGTCAAATTGCGACAGTCCAACATTTCCTATTTTTTAAGAACCTGTTAGCACAACATATCAATATTACACCACTTTCTCCTTTTGGCACTGATAGTAATAAACAAGAAACAACATAAAAATACATCAATGGGAACCGTGAGATTGCAACGAAAGTGAAGTAAAACGTTTATTGGGTTTTGGGGAATTAGCAATAAAGAGCTCGCTTTTCTACTGCAGCCGTGTCTATGTCACAGGATTACTATATTTTAACTTTTGTGGAAACTAATAAACTATTTCATACATTCTGAGGGAACTTAATAGACTAAGGGCCCGTGTCAAAAGATGATGGGTCATGTAAACCATCAGGAGACCTTTTCAGAAAGATACAAAGTCACAAACCTGCTGAATGTTATTGTTTTATGCCTCTATTCTGAAATGGTCTACTGGTGATTTACATGACCCATCATTTTTGACTCCGGCCCGTAATCTATACAGTAAAACAATTGACGTTTAATGACTAACTCAAGTCTCTCATAAAAGAAACGTCATTTTAGCCGGTTTAGTTGCACGATTATTTTCATTTATTAAATTGAATTGGCTCATTTCTGCCAAGAGTTCAAGCAGTCTTCCATGGAATTGGCTGTCGGCATTTTATGGAACATGGTGAAATACATCTTCACTAACTTATATCTCCCTCTTAACTTCACGTAACGCTCTCGTCACGCATTCACCAGCTTACTCCCTTTTTTTACGTGTAGAACCCCCCTCGGGCCTTCACCCCACCGGGATTTGCGGCGGGGCGGTGTGTCGGAATCCAACCGACTAAAACCACACGGAGTACTCTACGCCTGAGACAGGAGGTATCCGGGAACCGCTTTCTTACGCCATCGGGACCAGCTTACTCCCTAAGTCAAGCGTGCGCAAAGAAGATTCACTTTAATAAACTAACTGAAATATATTTTAGTTAAACTGAGTATGTTTTCATAACGATTTTTTAATCCTTAAATTTTAGTTAATGTCTAGTAATATATAATGCTCTAGAATATAATGTATAGATAATAAATATATACGAAAACATTTTCAAATCTTCAAAACACCATTCATATTATGTTAAAATTGTATATTGGTATACGAATAAGTCAGTCTATCTACCATCTAACAGACGTGAAGCCTTTCTTCTATCGTCATCGGACCGTCCTTCTGTCCTTTCACTTGTCTATTAATTTTTTAAATACCGATGCAAAAGCTATTTTATGCGTTTTTTTATTAATTTTAATGTTTTTGCCGTGTTCTTACCATAGAATTTATTTTTACTGTTTTCACGTTAATCTTGATATACCTACTTTAAAACAGAAATTTAAAATAGACTGCTACTAATAGTTTGTAATATCATAATTATATCAATTGATATGTGTTTATCTAATACAGTTTTTGTACGTACGAATTCTGTTGTGCACAAATGCATTTCCGCATACTACTCTGTCTATTATTGTAATAATATAAACTTGAATGTATTATAACATAAGCAGAAAACTAATAAGAAAAAGCAGATGGTGTGCTGCTTTGATCCAAGATTAATTTCTTAACGTACCTAACATATATACCATTTGCTTAGTTCATTACAAAATGTGAGATTTTACATTAATCCATATTTAATGTTATAAATTAGAAATTATATCTATCTGCCTATTATGCTTTTACGACTAAACCACTGCAATGATTTCAATAAAATTTAGCATGAAGTTATTTCCTATTTCCTTTCATTTTGTTAAAAGGGAAGTAACATATATTGGAGAGCTTTATTTGATTTTCAGGCCCAGATATCGTCGGCATTTATACCTTGTACCACCCAGTCTTCTAGTAACACGTTCACTGAAGCGGAAAGGTGCTCAGCGCGGTTTCAATTAGTTGCCCGGCCATCCCTTACAGTTGGCCAATAAAGAGAGCACTTTAAAACATGTCAAGGTTTACAACACTGAAGGTTTTTGAGATAAAAGAATAAAAAAAAACGATTTGATTAAAAAAAAAATATGTTCATTACAACGATTAAATAAATTCATCTATAGTTATAGATATCATCAAATAGTAAGAAATCAATGTTAGTGCATAGAAGAAACAGAACATAATACAATAGTTTCTTTATTACTTTCGGTTTTTCTGTGATTAGCTTTGCCCTGCGACGTTATCCGCGGTTGTTGTTGTAATGGTATAGAGGCTCAGCTAGTAATCTATATGATTAACAACTTTATACTTTACTACTTACATATACTGCGTCAAGTGTTGTGGGTTCAAATACTACATGGGACAACACTTTGTGTGATCCATAAATTGTTGTTCTAAGTCTGGGTGTACTTTGTGTCCGTTTCATGTATGTTTGTAAAGATCCTCGCGACACTGGAATGTATGTATGTATGTATGTATGTATGTATATATTCCTAATGCGGATTGTTGTTGTTTATATCATGGTGACCGATTGTGGTTGATACTTATTAATTATTACGAGGGAAATTATATCTAATTATAAAATTTCTTTGACGTATCATCTTTTACTTACTTAAATGAATTATATACATAAATTATGTATATATTATTTTATTATCTTTTGCTGATACTAAAAGTAATTTTACATCCGGTTTAGTTATTTAAACCTGACCTTTTACCTTCGCTATAGTTGGGTAAAAACTTCCATCATGGTGTGAATATCTGATATAGTATATATAATAGACTGTTGGACTTGGTGCGTTTAATTAACGCCCTGATTTTAATTTCCTCCCTTGACAGCGTGCCAATGAACCGTTTAATAGACACATCCGTATGAATTTGATTTCATTTATGAATTTAATGGCACTCGAGTTAATTGATTTTCGATTTAGTGCTATAGATCTTAAGGTATATTATTAATTTTGAAATTGACTTTAAGATCTGAAATATTAAAAATTTACATGTAATAATTTAGGATCAAAGAACAAATAAAAACTATGTGTTCTTCTTTTACAAATATCTGATATGGTTCAAAGTGTTGGCAGCACTGTACTTGAAAAGTCATGCAGATTGTTTATTTTCAAAACCTTGTTATTTTAAGTTTTAGTTTTTAAAGAAAAACGTGATTACATCTTGATTTTTATCTGATTCAAAACGTACTTGTTTATTTTGCCATGATTTTCAAGTACTTAAATATTTTTGGTCCATAGAATTCTTATGTCATCATCTTTTCAGCTGGGCGTATAGTTTTTATAGGTTTAAATGAAGAAAAGCACCATAGAGGTTGTTAAAGACAGTACAGAAAAAGGATATTTAAGTCTTCTAGTTTTTAAGTTATAAAAAAATCTAGTTGACCCAGCAAACTTCATACTGCCATATTTTTCTTGCGTAAATAGTTTCTACATTTCTGAAAAACTTATTTTAGTAATTATGCCCGCTTTAGTAACGCACAAGGAGTAAAAAAAGACTTTTAAGGTTATCTTTTAATTTTTTCTATACAAACCTTGTCCTAATAACAACGAACACATAAAAAAGGTAGTATCCAATTTAGTGCAGCCGATTGGAAGATCTGCGCTTACATACATTTCTGTGATTTATTTTTATTTGTATATATTTCCATTGATGCATACAATTTTCTTTGGAACAAATTTTGCTTAGAATATTCACGAAAT
Organism: Hyphantria cunea; assembly: GCA_003709505.1. Classification (NCBI taxonomy): domain Eukaryota; kingdom Metazoa; phylum Arthropoda; class Insecta; order Lepidoptera; family Erebidae; genus Hyphantria; species Hyphantria cunea. The sequence goes on along the minus strand of PKRV01002230.1, from coordinate 165,143 downwards.
TTTTTTCAAAGAAATTCATGTTCGAAAACATGTTAATTGCATTACTAAAATAAATCTTTATGGTACTTTAAAATAATGTTTAAAAATGGAGTAGTTTCAGCTGAATATTATTTGAGGATGCTGGATAAAAAACATTGGAAAAATCTGGTGAATCAGTGGATTCTAGTATTTTTTAGAACCAAGCAATTTAAATTAAGTTAAAAGGGTATTTTAACCCAGCCGAAGTAGGCATTAACTTTCTACGTTATATATTCAGAGAGGAATTCATAATTTTTATACTAATAATGAATTTGAATCTGATTTTGCCTGGTTTATTAAAGTCTGGAGTAAACGCTAAAATAAGTCAAATAGTAAATCTTTTCTTCAGTATACTTTGAGCTTCTAAAAGCATGATTAGATATTGATACATCATTATTGATTCTGTAAATACACATATCGATATTTTCAAATTTCATTCCTGATTCTTGTGTTTAATGTATTAGATTTAATATTAACCAAAACTACTATTAACTACACTGCTTAATATTCGCTGTGAAAATGCAAATATTAAAATACTAGTAGTCTAAATAAAGAATGTTGTAGGCATCATTTAGGTTTCGAGAAATTAAATGAGAGCATAAAAGAAAACTACTTTATTAAACTTAAATTTAACAATATTTTTCCTTTTTAGTGACAAAGGTATTTGGATTTTTCTCGTGTCGTGGAGTACTTTACTAACAATCATTTCAACGACATAAAAACACCAAATTTAGAAGAATTTTTGATCATTAAAATCATGGGTTTTTTGGTGATTAATCCCATAACACTCTACGTAAGAAGTGCCAAGGTGACCCTGCCTGTGACTTTTCAAACCTATGTTCCTCAGGATCAATTCTGTATAAAACTTGATGAATAAACACTTTTTTTGTGCACTAATGTAAAGCTGACATGTACTCTCTCGTATCTCTATAATACGGTGTGAAAAAAAGAAAAAACAAAGAAATATAGATGGAAATACGATTTTTTTCTATCAGATTTATGCCTGGTTTATTAAGACAAATAGGAACTAAGTATAAAGTAATAATTGTATATTATAAAGATAGTTTTACAATTTACAATTATTAGTTTAAGAGAACAGGGATAGTTTAAATTAAATGATAATTAAGAAGAAGAAGAAATAATTATTAAATGTAATAGCTTTATAACAATATTAATTTCCTATAGCGTTTATCCTATACAATTCAATGTACTTTACGTGTACTTCATATAACATTGTATCAACAAATAAACAACAGTTGTGCCTTCGGCAGTATATTAAATAGAGGAATCTAAACTCGCTTTCCTCAACAAAATCAATCAGTCGATACGAAAGGCCCATCTCAAAAGAGCTGTACGATGTGCCTGCCTAATGGGTCGGAATTATTCCCGATCCGATGGTATCTGAGGTTCCCATGTAGTTTTAGTATTTATAGACTGAATAATTTCTTCTTAGATTTAGCGTTGACATTTTTTCTTAAAAATAACCGATTAATTCGTAGTTTTAGTAATTGAGCATGTGAATTTAAAGACTATCTATACGAGAAAAAACCATCAGCAGACATTAAGTGAGTCTTACCTTATTAGGTGAGGGCTACCGTCTGGGCTATCTCCTGAATTCATGTTCAAATCAGTTCCACGAAAGTAAGTATACATCTAAAAAAAATTATGTCCAGTTAATGCTCATAAAAATGTTGGAAATCTTTCAACAACTTTACACAAATAAAAACTGATACACTCAAAGAAACAAAAAGAAATATAAAATATAAATTTGTGTTACTTGGAGTAGTACTATGCTACAATATAAAATGTTATACATAATTTTATACAGTCACTGTCATGTCTGAATGCCTGTCTCTAATAAGTTTCTGATAATTCTTACTTATAAAATAAATGAAAACAAAGAAATCTTACACGGCATCATCTGATTCAAAACATATATTATTTTTATGTTCTAAATATATTATTGTCTTTATTAACTTCTAGACACGAAATAAATAATAGCTAATCGAAATGTCCTCGGCTGGTGCGCATCATTTTCCTGAACGCTAGAAATCTTCCCACAGTTGGCTCTCATCCAGGGCCTTGACGGTAGTCATATGCTATGGTAGAGAGCAAAATACAACGAAATTAACTATGATACCTTACTTGCACTAGACAATCACGTAAAATTAAGAATATAGCGATGATGCTAAAGAACGGGCTTTCATAAAATTAATCTTTTACTCATTGAACAGTATGCATTTCGCCGCTCGGTGCAAAGTTCGGTGATAATGTAACAATCAGTAACCACTAGAATAACAGGACGAATGAATTAACATTTATCACATGATTTACAGAGATGATTTGGCAAAGAGTTAGTGTTAGTTACTGTTAGTCGGCATCCACTCACTTAGGCTTTTGTTTGTCCCTGTTTCAATGATATTCGTTTGTAAACATTAATTAAATTAAAGATAAGTACCGTTGTATATATCGATACTAAACCAACATTAATTTGCCATTTGAAATATTTGGTGAAATTATGCGGCAAATTATTGTTTGATGACTGTCGTATGCCATTTGATTTGTTATTATGCCAATTCTGTTGTTGACCTCACTAATCTAAAATTTACTAAAATTTGTTGTTGGATTATATACTTTATCTTCAATTATTTAAAGTCCATCTTTTGATATCTCAAATCTTAGCTACGCTGATCTTTAGATCAGTACCAAATTAACATTAATCAGAGACACACGCTTGTTTATTACTTGAAAAAGTAAAATTGACTTTAGCATAACTTAAAAAAGTAGTTATTCAACTTAGATCATAATTTTCTTTTGTTTTTCTTGTGTTGGACGTTTAAAACGTGCAACGTGTGATGTAAAACGAGATATGTCGCACTAAAATTAGACGTCAACTAAACTCTTAATATCCAAATAAATTTTATTTTGAGGAGTTATTTTTACGTTTATAGCGATTATGCTATTTTAGCTCTTGTCAGTTTTGTGGAAAGGTATATATTTTATATAAAATTTATCGTCATAAAACACGATTAAATAAATTATCATGACTGTCCTATAGCGACAATTGTTTTGGTAATAAGGTTTGTGTGATAGATGTTTGTTAAGGGTTTTTAACTATTAAACAATCGTGTCTCCGATCAACTTTTATTTGGTTCTGAACTGAATATGCATGCGTATATTAAAGACTAAGATTTAAGATATCAAAAATGAACTATAAGTGAATTAAAGTTAATTATATAATCCAACAACAAACTGTGATTTTTAGTTTAGTGATGTCAACAATAGAATTAGCACCATTGTCTGCTTCAAATGAGTTTTATTTATAAAAAAACTGCCACAGAATTATTATCTACAGCGTTGGTAGTATTGCTACCCATTTTAGTACTTTACTTTTTATTTTTAAATTATTATAAAATCTCAAATAAGATAGTGAAATAGTTCTGGTATAAAGACAACAAGAATAGATAAGCAACGCCATATACAGCACGGTATATATATTTTGAGTATTTTATTTATAAGTAATACGTAATTTTTAAATGCATCCGTCCATGTTGTATCGTCTAATTCTGAAATGAAAATCATGACCATCACCCTTGAATTCTCAAACTCATGTTTTCCATCAGTAGAGTTATTTTAGCAGTTAATATAAAAATGGTGTTCTCTTAATTTACTTTAAGCTGTGAACCTGATGCAAAATTTCCCTGTTGTCATCATGTTTCCATTACGAAACTTGCAGTATTCTCTGCTCGACTTTATCTTACACCGGTGGAGAAAGAAGGTAAGTCACCGACTTCCTTTACCCTGTCTTTAAATTATTATATTCTTAAGGAGGATTAGTACAAGGCAGGAGGCTTATATTGACAGAAAACTGGTTTTGTTTACTCTTATAAATATGTAACAGTACAACAATTTGTTTTTGCTCTTTAGGATGAACAAAAGTAGAAAAACAATAACCATCAGTATTTCAAAACTGTAACTCAAATTAAAATTCAAAATAATTTATTCAATGAAGACACTAAGTGACATTTATGAAAGTTAAATTGAAACTTCAGTTAAAAATCATACATAGACACAAACAGACGCCAGATTTACTTTATTGTCAAGGTGAATTAGGTGAAAACACCAAAATTTACTGCCTGCCTGTATCGAACCAAAACTTCCAGTTTCCAAAATGCGTAGGGCCTTATGAGAAGATTACTAGTAAAGAAACTCAAGGCCACTCTTTTTAAAAGTCAGATTTTTAGGTACTATAGTATCAGTATTACATAAATGGTTAACTGTGTGCAAGATGTTACCACCTGAATTTCGTTTTATTAAAATGCTTCAAAAGCTATCGTATTAACAAAAAAACAAAAAACACTCAGTGATGCCATTAAAGATCTGAACCTAAACATAGAAATCATTCAAGGTGCGCTTCTACTTACATTCAGTTGCAAAATCTACTGTTAAAAATAATTTGCGACTGGATTAAGAAGCTAGAGTTGCAGTTAAACGAACTAAATTAATAGTATTAGCTAAAGCATCGGTGACTAGGCCGACCAGTAACCCCAAGCAGCACCCGTTCACGAGTAAAACGCATGGACCAGCCATCGTCTCTCTCGCCATAACAGCGGGGAAAAAAACGATCCGCCCCACGACGGCACCGCAAGCAATGACATTTTAGTGAGCATGACAAACCATAGTCGAGCTACTGATAAAAATCTTTACCAATTAAATTATCTTAACAATTGTCACGCATTATTTTTAACTAAAAATAGTTTGTTATAATTTGCCTTGATTATAAGACAAATAAAAAAATAATAAATATGTTCAGACATTTTAACACACAATGCCATCTAGTCCCAAACTAATCAGAGCTTGTACTATGGGTACTAGACAACTGATATTAATACTTATATACTTTTTTTTTGTAAATACATACATATTATACATAGAAAACACCCAAACTCCGAAACAAACATTTGCAGATCATACAAACATTTGGTCCGACTCAGGAATCGAACCCGAGACCTCTTGCACAGCAGTCGCATTCGCTACCACTACGCCACAGAGGTAGTCGATCGACAAAGAACTTTTTGTGTAAATATCTAATGACACCTTAAGCCCATGACTGTTTGTCGTTTAGATAATCGTTGATTGTAAACTAGGCTTTCTTAATAAGGTGATTTTTTACAATTTGTTTAAGTTTATCTACAGGAAGGTAAATTACTTGTTTATTTTGTTGTATAAACTTATACCAAGGCCCTCGTACCTATTATATATATTAGCTATTTACCTTATTTATGCTATGATAGGTACCAACGAGTTTAGACTTGCGTCTCGTATTAATACTGTGTACATCACTGTTCTTTTTATAATCATTAATGTTATGTCTAACAAACATTGCGTTGGTAAATATATACTGTGATGCAACAGTTAAAGCACCAATATCCTTAAACAACCCCGGAAAGGAGACTCTAGCACCCAAATGTATATTGAGCAGATTGTTCGTTTTTGTAGAGTAAAAATCGTTTCAATATCAGCTGCCCTGCCCCAAAGAAGTATGCCATAGGACATGACCCTATGAAAGTAGCTAAAATAAACTAACCTAGCTGTGTCCGTATCAGTGAGCTGATGTACCTTACATACTGCATAAGCTGCCAAACTAAGCCTACCTGCAAGGTTATCTATCTTGGCTCTCTATTGTAGTTTACTATCCAATGTAATTCCCAAGAATACTGTTATTTCTACAAAACTTATAATCTCATTGTTTAGAGTTACATTAGTGCCTAGCTGTTTTACATTAGGCATAGTAAATCTCACACACTTTGTTCTATCGAAATTCAGTAGGAGATTGTTGAAAACCAATTCAATACATCATTTAGCGCCTTATCCACATCGTCAAAAACTGTTCTCTTACGATCGACTTTAAAAATAAGTGAACTATCATCAGCAAATAGAACTATATCACAGAGATCTTTTAAATAATATGGTAAATCATTTATGTATATGAGAAAATGTAGAAGACCCAGTACAGAACCCTGAGGAACGCCCATAGTAACAGATAATCCAGAAGATCTCGCATCATTCTAAATTACGAGACATGAAAATGATATTTCAAAATTTTTAACAATTTTTATTCATGCTAATTCAAATTCTAAGCAATTCTTTGCTTAAAAAATATTGAAGGCAAACCTTGTTGGTTTCACCTCCTGGTTCTACAAAGGGGCAGGAAACAAGTCTTACAATAATATACTTAATTTCGTAACAAAGCGAAACTTTTTATGTTGTACACCTTTTTTTCGTTAGCCAACATCAAGAACTTTTCGTCCAATTAGACTTGGTATTCAAATACCCCAGAGTTTTCCATTACGAAAGGACTTGGCTGTGGCTTCCGTTTTCTTTTGTTGAAAGTCGAAAATACTTTTTATGTTTGGCAAGAATCTTAAAGTCAACGCACTTTTATTTGCTTAACCATTAAAGGGGTAAAGTCGAAAGCTTTTCGCTTCGAATATTTGCATGTTTTGAACGAATTCGTTGTGCTGACAAAGAAACATCTCGTGCGAGGGTGTTAGGCTGAATAAATGATGCCCACATCATTCTTTGATGGCTTCCATTGTTTTCAATGAAATGTTTGCTTTAGAGGTGAAGTATTTGAGAGGTTCTTTATTGTTTCTTCTTTCGTGTTGTATGCTGATAGCAAAGACAGCATAGATGGGTGCCTTGTACACATATATATGATAATCCCTTTAAATTTAAACAGCTTTCTGAGATGGAACCTAAATAATAGTTAATGTTTATGAGATGGTAAGGCACCAAGTTTTTAGTTGTATGTTACATTTATATTGTATTGTTCTAGTTTACTTTGGATATAAGCAAAAATAATGGAAAATAATAACTTGATACACCTCACATTTGATGGACTGATTCTTAACTATATACAGCCTAAGTTATAGGTAAATATTATAATGCTATATATAGTAACACTTATAAAAAAAATTAAGAATAAAACCGACTTCAGAAGGCATCAAACCTGAACTCCCTGCATAGACTCTTAAAAGGGTACTTAAGTTTTTTAATTCGACCAGCTTAAATTACAATATGTCAATTCTTGTATGTACCTAATTCTATTAATTTTAATAAAGTAGTATTTTAATGTGTGGTAGGGTCACCTTAAATCTATTTGAATTCGGTGCCAGGTCTCATGTGAAAACTGAAAGAATATATATGAAGGTCTATATGTACCATGACATTGAAATCATCCTTTAATCCCTAACTGTTAAGGAGTTTTACCTTTTATCATCAGGTCATCTGAACAGATTGAAAGTGTAGTGACCATAATAATTCTCAACATTAAAAAAACTAATTAGTTAAAATAAACAAACAATCAAAACCAGTTTTAGAACATTGATTACAATAACTCGTGATGTAACGAAAGAATGCAGCGGCCGGTCAGTCGTCGAGACTATTGTTGTTGTTAAAACGCACGGCGAATGCGCCCAAGTTTGTGAAATTATATCCTAAATAATTACTAATATTACTAAAATATAAAATAACTGAGACTATTGGAACAGACGAATTAAGTCTGTGCAGTGCTTCAACAAAATAAACTATTATTTTATTTCATTTGGTTGTGGAGTGAACTTTATTTAATTATTTCCTGATAGAAAGAATGTTATATTTAAATCTAAATATATATATA
>PKRV01002230.1:147161-157298 GCA_003709505.1 Hyphantria cunea | reverse complement strand
ATATATATATTCACGTTACAAAACTATACAATTAAAGGTTTGTACATACGTATGAAAGTGAAAGAATTATCCTTTGGCTCCTTACTGTTAAGGAGTTGTATCTTACGTCATCAGCTCACTTAAATGACTTGAAAGATACGAATAAAGGTAATACACAAACATATGATAATTTAAAGAATTATTCTCCAACTCCTAACTGTTAAGAAACCGTATCTTCCATCATCACTGCCTCGGTGGCTAAATGCTATCGTATGCGACTGCTGTACTCCCGGTCGGACCAAATGTTAGCATGATCTGTAAATATTTGTTTCCCAGTTTGGGTGTTTTCTATGTAAAATATCTATGTATTTACAAAAAAAAAAGTATATATGTATTTATATTAGTTGTCCAGTACCCATAACTTTGCGTTGTGTGTTGAATGTCTAAAATATTAAGTTATTTATTTAGTTATCAGCTCATCATCATGAAATGATGACAAACAAACTCGTACAAGATATATGAAAACATAATGTTTTCATCAATATTAATGTATTAAGTCCAAACACAAGGTAGCTACTGTAAACCGTTGAGGAGTTCCCTGCATTATCAGACCGCTCACGACTTTTACAACACTTTCGAAAGTTCTCATCTTAATGAAAAAATAAAGAAATGTACTAATCGCTCGTATGAATTTCAAAGGTTCCCATCGATTTCTCTGGGATTCCATCATCAGATCCTGGTTTCTTATTATGGTACCAACCTTGGGATATCTTTATTCCAACAAAAAATAATCATCAAAATCGGTTCATAAATGACGAAGAAATCCGCGAACACATAAAAAATGTACGGTCGAATTTAGAAACCGCCTCCTTTTTGAAGTCGGTTAACAATTATATTTGAAATTTTAGACAACCTTTAACCAGAGTGGTTGCAAAAACTGGTGCTTGTGTTTTTAAGAAGTCGTATACCATATATTGTGTATACTACACGCGCTTAGTAATTATAATCCAGAATCTCTAACAAACAACTTATTGCGTACCTACCAACTCAATGAACGAATTCAACTAATTGTTCATAAGGTCTACTTAAAGTTCATTCCAGCTAAATCTTAATGATATATGAGTACTGTCACTACATATTGAGGTTCTAGCTAAACCCCGCGGTGTTACCCGCGTTTGTTGTTGTAACCGCGTGTAAGGCCGTGGGGTAAAACTAGTCTAAAAAAAAGTAGCCTAAGCTACTTCTTGTATCATCAGCTATCTGTCAGTGAAAATCCAGGCGTTCCAGAGATAACTGGAACAACAAGACAGACAGAAAAAAATAGGAAAAAATGTTATATTGGTATATGTACCGTGCATACATACATATGCATTTCGTAATAAATTGCCATTTTAAGGTTACAAACAAACACTCCAATTTTATTTGTTCGTATAGATTTTATTTCACCACTTTCATCCTACCAACCGACCAGGGTGGTTTCCGTACGTTTTTAAAGAGATCCCTATTTCCAGCAATAAACTGTTAAATGATGTTAATGTGATTTCAATACTTACTTTACCACGGCCGGTGCAACCTGGTCGAAACGTCAGGCAAATCAGTTATGTAATACCTTTAAATGAGCGATCGCATTAATTACCGTGAAAATGGTGATTTCAATACTTTATGTAAAAACAAATTCCTCGGAAACTTACTTGCACTCGTTCTAAAATCTAATTGTTTATTAATAAAAAATATATTATGATTACCATTAAATATACCTCTTTGAACCTAAGCCCACTCATTGCAATATAAAGAAAACGTTGCTTGTCATCGTTTTCGGTGAGGCCCTAATACTAGTAGCCGTTTTGTGTTCCTCAGTGATACTCATCTAAGATCCTTAAGGATAACGGGATTTTTGGAGCTAAGTATACCTAGCTCCACTACCACCTTGTATAATAAATAATTTACAGTATCAGACTATCAGATAATGGAACGCCTAGTCAATATCCATTAGACGTAGAACATGGTACAATATCACATTATAAGTACTCGTTACTCTAAATATTTGTACATGACTAAACAATTTTATACTATTAATAAATATTGTATGTATTACGTATATATGTACGTATGTATTTTTTTCTAAATATTTCTATATTTACATTAACACTAAGTTCAAAGTCGCTCAGCGTGCCATGGAGAGGGCTCTGCTCGGCATTTCTCTAAGGGATCGCATCAGAAACGAGGTGATACGACAAAGAACCAGGGTCAACGACGTAGCCCACAGGATTTGCAAGCTGAAGTAGCAGTGGGCTGGCCACATTTGCCGAAGAACCGATAACCGTTGGTGTAAACGAGTTCTTGAGTGGAGACCGCGTCTCGGCAAACGTAGTGTAGGACGTCCACAGGCCAGGTGGAGCGATGATTTGCGCAAGACGGCTGGCAGGAGCTGGATGCGAGAAGCCGAGGATCGATCCAAGTGCCGTGCAATTGGAGAAGCCTATGTCCAGCAGTGGACTGCGATAGGCTGATAATGATGATGATGATGATGATTAACACCAATGTAGCTTCAAAACATCTAAATTACCCATTGTTTATTCTTACCTCATGTCGATTTTTCCCCCCAAAGGTTGCTTGGAAGAGATTATTTATAGCAGTAAAGTCGTCCATTGTACATTTCCTTTTGGAATATTCAACTATACAATTATAATTCGTATACAAGAAAGTGTATCCCATTCTCTATATTCTATTTCAGTAATAGAAACTGGGTCATCAACGATTATATTCTGGCACATATTTACATAACGCTATTTAAGGAACAACAAAGTAGATCATGAGCTTGGTTTTAGAACATAAATAAACACATATTTCGACAAGATAGATGTTGTACCTACTCACAGATTTTTTGAAAGCGTTTTCTCAGAACATTTCATATTTTTTTTTTTTATATTTAAGCTGCCAAATTGACTCTGCCCTGCCTGATGGAAAGCATGAGCAGAATCCAAGAGTGGTGGTCACCATCCTCAATGCGAAAAAGAACAATGCAGCATGGTGACCCACAATATGGCGGCCTGGGGGGAAGGGGGATGGTGAGGGGGATAGGGGGCGTTGGATTGGGGTATGGGCCTCCGGTATCCTCACTCACTCGATGAAACACAGCGTAAACGCTGTTTCACACCGGTTTTCTGTGAGGCCGTCTTTGTCACAATACTATCACTCCGGTCGAGCCGGCCCATTCATGCCGAAGCGTGGCTCTCCCACGGTATTAATTACATGAAAATCATAAACAACGATAAACTTACATTTTCCTTTTAAAAGTTACTTTAATTGAATCTTCTTCGTTCTGCGAATACACTCTACTAAGCTGCGTAGTCTCGTAAGAGTATTTCCCTGTTATATGTAATGAAGAGCTTTGTTATAAAAGAATTCCCTTGGAAGTATTTTCAAGTGTCGGAAACGATCTTGTGCTTAAACCGTTACACTGAAAAGGTGAATCTATTTTGTAGAGAGATTTTTTAGCTACTTTTCTCTTTATTTTTGTGTTAAATATGTCTTCAGAATCTCAAAATGTTTAAAACAATTAAATAACTTAAATACGTTTGTGTTGTTTTCTTTTAAATAAGCCTCTGTTGCAGATGTTTTTTTTCGATTTATCAGAAATTGAGAAGCAAAGAGATAATGAGATCAATTTTAAGTTAGATCTGATCTCATCGAAATAAGTCCTTTTATTTACTTGATGAAAATTGTTCAAAATAGAAATTACATTGTAATAAATTATTCAGCTGAAGCGGTGAATTGCTTAAACCGGGGATACATAAACTGAGGATTGTTGTTAGTTTTATTAAATTATTTATGTTATAACACATTTTGATAAAAAATTACAAAATAAATTAATATTTATTTTGTAATTTTTTATCAAAATGACTGTTTTAATAATTTTATATAATTTAATACTTACTTGGCGATGGAACATTGATTAAATTTATATAATTTGATAATTCAGAATTTTAAGAATGTCTGTTTTACACTTGAATATAAATTCGAACTGTGTTACTGTCTTACCTGTCCAAGCTAATCTTTAAGTTGAAGAAATATGTCAGACACTCTGTGAAATAGATAAGTCGGTAATCAAGGAATCACCACTACTGGTGTACGCCTGTTTTGTATATATAATACCCAAAACTGATTTTAACCGCCTTCGCGACGGAGAAAATTTGCCTGTTTATTTTTTCAAGTATTCGGTCATAACTCATAAAATGTTTTTTTTAATTGGAGAGGGATTTATTCAGAATGGTTTCAATTGAATCTAATGTAAATCTGATGAGTTTCTCAGACAGGCAACGATTTCGAATAACACTAGAAGACTTCCATTGCTTTTATAATATTGCCTATTAAATTGAAGGTGGTATTTATTGTAGTTTCAAAAATAGACTTGTATTTTTAATAAAGCTCTTTGCTAATATTTCTTTCTTTTGTATTCGAAATATATAAACATCCTGTTTGGCGAGGGACTTTAAAAATATATATGAAATTAACACAAAGTACACCCCAGACTCGGGACAATAATTTGTATCACACAAAGTGTTGTCCCTTGTAGGATTTGAACAAACAACACTTGGCACAGTAGAAAGCGATGTGGTGTCCGCTTAAAAAACTAGGTTGACGTGCAGTCGATATGTTCAAAGTCAGTTCACCATTTTTATCAAAAAGGACTTATAAAATAAGTGGAATTAACATAAATTGTTAAATAAAACAAAGATATATATTTTCGATCTCATTTTATTAAAATGTTTAGTCTGTATTTCGGTGAGTACTTTATATTTAAGTCTTAGCCCAGACTTTACTGATATCTATAAATATTCTTATTTTTACTGCAAAATTAGTGCTATGGGAATCACAAAGTAACAAAAATCCATACTACGTATATATAACAACGACTTTGACACTTAAAACTCAACAAATTGTTTACTTTTATTATAAATAAATTTAAACATTTAATCCTTTTACTTTTACAAAAAAACGGGTTCAGTCGTGACTCTTAATACAAACAAAATAGGATGTTTTACAACCTGTCATACCGTTCCCTAAGTTTATTTACATATATTTACAAATTCTATTGGTCCATCTATGTTGTAAATCAAACTGACGTGTTGCTAATCAAACTGATGTCATTTAATATAAACCGTATAATTTAAATAGTTAAAAAATTAATACAAATTGCTACTGACAAAAACATTTTACATTCAGAAGTACTTCACAGTTAGATTGTCGTCTTCTTTTCAAGAGATTTTTATACACATGATTATTTTTTTTTATTAACAATGCCCACCATTTTCTTCAAAAAATTATGAAATTATTATGAAGTAAATTTATAAGCACGTATCTTTTCGGAGAGCTATTTTAATTAACTTGGATAAAAACTTTGGCGAAGATTATAGTGGTGTCTCCTTATTATTCAACATCTAGGTTTTAATACAATATTAAATTCAATTTCAGCCGGCTTTTAGAACTACATAGAATTACGATAAGTTTTACAAATTCAACGGTACGAAAACATAAAAAATACTAGTTGCATGTGGTATCTTACAGACAATCTATCAGCCAAAACTCTCTCTCATGCCAGCACGGACATACACCTCATTGACCACATTAAAATGGCAATCTGGTCACTGGCCGTAACAATTAAATTTGTCAAAAAGTAAACCTCCTAAGAAGACATTGCCGTTTAGCACTAAATTAGATTTATTTATGGTCTGTAATAGTAGAAACTCTGAATCAGTCAAAATTATTTTTAACTTTTAACCGATTCAAATTTTTTATTGCAATGTCAAAGTTATTTTGTATATCTAGAATTGTGATCTTCGAGTTTGAATATGGTACGCCATACATATTGATGTACAGGCTTTAATTATAACCACTGGTAATATAAGAAACAGTATTATGTTAAAAGTTGAATTATAAATCTACGATTACACAATTCTAAAAGCCGGTAGAACATAACGACGTTTAAATTTAAGTATTCTCTAATTCTGAGTATATCGTATTGTAATTAGGATGGATATGCGGCTGAGCTGCTGAACTATTTACACATTTCATTTATCAGTTTCGTATTTACACTCATATACAATAATGTTCCGTTAACACATAACACTCCAAAAGTTTAAGATATGATTCACGAATGTCACTTATAGTTCACTCTAAGTTTCAATGTTTATAATTCACATCGTCTTTGTCACAATACTATTCACTAATGGGTAACCTTCTAAGTTCAAGTGGCACAGTTAGTCTATATATAATCTGTAACACACTTGAGAAGGTCCGGCTCAAGTCACACGATCTCGTCTTGATGGACAACGTCGCTGCAACTGCCGGCTCGTTGCAGTCATGCCCGTTGACGTCACACACGCAATTCCTCCATAGTCACATTCGATTTTGAGTTCAATTGAGTGTTCTTCTTTGTCAAAGTACTAGTATTGATCATTTGCATTTGGTGCGCTGACAACAGAGGTTGATTTTCTTGGAGTTGTCCGCTCGCCAGAGTATTAATATTACTTTTACCTAATTTTGGTGGCGGAGGTGCACGAGGCAATGTCGCCATACCAGCAACATTGTTACTCGGCAAATCCGCAAACTCAGGAGGTGGTAATTGATGATGAGAGTGATGATGGTGACTTAATATAGTAGCGGGATCATTTTTCAAGCTAGTTTGGTAAGTCAACGCCCCTTCCAGGTCACCGCAAATGCTATTTGGCATCTGGCCATTTTCGGCTCGTTTTTTCAAATGAGCTCCATTAGTATGGCCGTCTTGTCCGTTCATTCTTGTTTTGTCTCTTTGGTAATATACGCCGGCGAAAATGAGGACATTTAATATAAGTAGGGAGCATCCTATAGCTATTGTTACACTTAGAGCAGTTGAATAGGCCGCAAATCCATCTTCAGGGGGAGACGCGGTGGCAGCATCTGTTTTGTGTAACTCAGTACTAGCTGTACTTTGCGTGGGTGAGTTAAGACCAATTATGTTAAAGTTCAATGGTGAAGTAATATTTAAAACACTGAGAACTGGTATTTTTGTCGCTAGTGCCGTATCGGTGATGATCATGTCTGTTGTTTTCTTGAAAGGTGGGCTAAATGTTTTATGAGTTGGTTGCAGGGCCATTTCTTCGTGCTCTAGTTGGTGATGAGAGGGTGGTACATCATCGCCTCCTGGTCGGTGAAGGTCGGGTACTAAATTCAACCAGAATGAGAGCCTGTCAAAATAGAAACAGATTGTAAGTTCAAAGGTTCTTTATATATATATCTTACTCAATTGCTCCTAAACTATTTTTCTCGCTATTTTGTGTTGTAAATAATTAACTATATCAATCAAATATTCAAAATAATTATATATTTACCTATGAGCTCTGTAATGGTTTTTTAATTTTGGTTTTGTGTCTATATTTAAATATTTTTTATGAACTGCTTCATACGCTGTCCACTCAATATTTTTCATCCTCACTCTTTCTTGTCGCCCGGCTCTGATTGGGTCACTTTCTTGTGCTTCGTTAGGATTCCTAGATGAAGAAAAGAATACACTGAATTTTGGAGATAAATAAATGAAGCAGACAAACTTTTTATATTGTAATTTAAAAGGAATTAAACATCTAGCACATTTACCTCGATACTATACAGTTAAACCTGATTTGAATTTAAAACTTAGCACACAGATATTATTGTGTATAAATTTTTTAAATTAAAATAATTATTGTAGTACAGAACCGTCAATTACGTATGTGAAACTGAATTAATGAATTCTGTACCAAATAATTTTGTTTTAAGCTCCAACAAAAAATCTAAATAGTACTATGATTGTTTTGAATGATTTATTCTTTTTATTAAGTAGAAAGTATTGGTGTGTTAACTATAGATATATGTATTAGATTTGTTTATTATTAATTAATTAGATTATTTTATACCTAGGTATACTTCAGACAACAACAAACAAATTTCCCAATATACATACAAAGGTTGTCTGGAAGAAATCGCAGTGAGTGATAAGACCGCCTATTGTAATAGCAAATGTAGGTTTTCATGTATATCTCTACAAAATTTTATATTTTAGTGGTGTCCAATAAAAAAGTATTAGTTAAAAAAAATAAAAGTTTAACATCTTTGTAACAAATTCATTACTTTAAGTTCTATTTATTGGTTTAAAGTAACGTAGAAGTTTATAGTTTCATTTTCATGATAAAATAAAATACGGTTATTTACGAGCTTTCTGTTTTACTTTTTCTCCATTCAACAAGAATAATCAATATCTCTTTTAACTTTGCACTTACAAAGTATTTTAAAGTTTCTTACAAAAATAATAATGTACTTTACCTAAATATTGTTCCTTACTCTTTTAATGTTACTTGATTAGTTTAAAATTGAATTAAATAAACAAAGTGATGGTTCATTGTCCACAAATATTTCTTATTCTATAAAATATAATCTTTCTAGTTTGAGAATATAATACATAATTAAACATTTAGTTTTAACCTCTTAGCTTTTAAAGTTCGATTCTTTAGAAACGATAGATGTGACTATACCTAATTGTAATACTACAATAAGGTTTAAAAGAAAACCACATTTTAGTTCCACTTACCCAGTTTTCGCAAAGTTGCCCCAGTAAAGCATGACGGACTCAGAGAGAGCTACTTCAGCTTTAGTGTAGTTTTTCGCAAAGTGTGCCAGACCACCGACTAGAGGGGCTCCGAATATATACGGTAGCTCTTCACCGTGAATGCAACCTTGACGCTGAAATAATACTTCAGATGAGTGATTTCAACGCGAGTAATTGACCCCACATCGACAGGTTTGTGATAAACTTACGATAACATAAATTCATAGTCAGATATAAGAATTAAGGATAGTACAACAAGGAGATTAATTGGCCCTTAAAACACTTTTAGGAATCTATGTTTTCGATATCAGAATTAGTATCTTTCAAAAAACTTTCAAAGATGATAGTTCATGCGTGTATTATATCTTCTCTCTCCCTCTCTCTCTCTCTCTCTATCTCTCTCGCCTTTGCCATAATGTATTAAAAAATAATTAAAAATCATTATATATTAAAGATGTATATTATATGAAAAGTTTTAAGATATTTAGGTACCCATTTTAAATCTATACACAACTTTCTCGAATCCTAAAAAAGCTAAAAAAGAAAACAACCAAAAAAAGTAAAAAAGAAAACATATCGTACCTGCCTCCAGGCTTTAAAAAACTAACAAGCCCATATGAGGTATTTATGTGAGTGTGTGTTATAAAAGAAATTTACAGATTATATACAGTTTTGCCCTAAGGGCTTTTCTATTACTGACTATTTAGTTATAAAAATAATTCTAAATAGCTAATTCTTTATGATTTGTTGTGTCTTTTTATTTTCAATCGTTTAGGTTTCTATAATTCTCTTTTTAATCATGCTCTTCTTTCTAAAGAGAGGCCTACGTTACGGAGCTGTAAACTTTAATAGGCTGTTGCTGCTTTAGCTTAAATATTTTTTTACATTTAAACCTAAGTTACATAATAAAATCTAGTAAACATTGTTAAAATAATCTGGTGATTTATCGAAGTAACTGTGAATTTATTTGTACGATTGCTTTGCGCCAAGCCCAACCATTGAAATGGTTAGGTATAGATCTCCACAAGCCGATAAGTATTATTGGTTTTCCATTGTTTTGATAACTTTACTGTTGAGATATAACCTTTTGTCGCAACAGTATTACTTTAATATTAATTTATGTAATAATAAAGTACCAATAGGTTTTGTTAAATAAATTAAAAGATTAGAGTCTATAGAGAAGTTATATCTTATCTTAGTCCGTGTGGAGACGAATCACAAACCCGTAGGCTGTAGTAGGCCATGACCTTCTTCCCCCACAACTGTATCCCTACGTTGTCGTCGTGTGGGGGCTTGCGTGGGTCGATGAACTCTGGGGCTGCGCCGGTAGAGCCACTCATGCCGGATTGGCTCAGAGGGAGACTCCAGACTAAACGGGATACCAGACGGAGTCTGATTCCAGACTGCCGCGATGGGCACTCCAGGCGCCCCTCTGCTCTAGCAGAGGGCGTATTGGAAGTGCGGGTTGGCGAGCTCGGTGTGCACTCACCCTGCCTCCGAGCGGGTAACACAGGAGCTAGTCTTGTGTTGCCCTCGCC
>PKRV01002230.1:87578-146431 GCA_003709505.1 Hyphantria cunea | reverse complement strand
AAAAAAAGGCCATGACCTTCTTACTGAAAACAGATCTATGTCCAACAGTAGAGTATTACAGTTTGTTGGTGATGACGATGACGAGAAAACAAGCTAAAGACTGCTAAAGTAAATAACAAATGCCATTAAAAAAAACTGGTTTTTCATAAGAGCCATTTTGGTAAAATTGCGATATGAAGCTACTCTTCAAAGTCTTTCTCTTAAAATATTTATTACGAAATAAATTAACATTTTAAAGCATATCATCTGCTGTTTGTGTTGTATATCAGAGTTTATCATAGAGTTGATGTAACTATTAAACAGATGTAGTATGTTATCCTCCCTTAACTCCCAAAAAATACTCGAAAAATGTCTGATAATTTGTTCAGATCAGGCCAATCAAATGGTATTCGTGTAATGCTGTTGTAGTCGGGACTATTCTTTATCTGGCACATTTGGACTTGATATTGATGTTGATATTAGTGTTGATTTTTTTACAAATGAGTAAAAGAAGGTGTTCCGTAAAAGAGGTTAACAATTCTTGACTAGATATACCTCATATTAGAGTTTACTGTTACCCTACAAACATAAAACATGGATATCTGCCGAGACCACAACCCACGCGAATACGTTGAGAGTATCACTAAAGCGGCCTCACGGAAGCTAGGTGTGTTAAACAGGGTGAGACGGTTCTTCTCGCCCGGGCATCTGTGTCTTCTTTGCAAGACCCAGGTTCGCTCGTGCGTGGAGTACTGTTCTCACCTTTGCGATGGTGCCGCACAGTACCTGTTTGACGCTCTTGACCGGTTGCAGCGGCGAGCAATCCGTATTATCGATAGTCCCGAAGCCACCGAGACCCTTGAGCCTCTACAGTTGCGTAGAGATATCGCCTCCTTGGCAGTCCTCTATCGCCTTTACCATGGTGAGTGTTCTGAAGAGCTCCCCCCCCACTCTCCCTTTCTCTACAGAACAACACGTGCCGGCCTTATAAGTCACCGCCTTAAAGTGGAAGACATACGTTCTCGTACTCATCGCTTCGGTGCTTCCTTCCTGTGCCGAGCGGTCAAAACCTGGAACTCACTACTAGCGCACGTGTTTCCTTCCCACTACGATCCCGGGTCCTTAAAGCGGGGCGTGAAAAAGCATCTCACCAGGCCGCCATAGTGTGGGTCACCATGCTGCATTGTTCTTTTTCGCATTGAGGATGGTGACCACCACTCTTGGATTCTGCTCATGCTCTCTATCAGGCAGGGCAGAGTAATTTTAGCAGTTTAAATATAAAAAAAATAAAAAAATATCATAACCTCACATGGACTCATGCAATGACTCTGCATCACTAAATACATGTCCAATGTTGCGTTTCTTTTTTGTATTTATAGTGACGTTTTTATTTAAGTGAATGGTTAGTAATGCAGTCAGTGTAAAGCAATGAAAAATTGCTTAACGTAAGTATTCTACAAGACCGTGATGTCATTCTGGTTGAGTGGATACATAGTTTTCTCCCACAATACCTAAACTCATCATTGTATATAAAGTGAACGATAATTAATGCATATAGATCGTTTCTTGACCATTCTTGTCACTTGAAAAAAATGTCTTGATAAAACCTAACAAGTATGATATACTTAAACGACTAAAAAGTGTTCCAACTAGATTGTAATAATATATTCAGGCCCTGTTTCACCAGTTACAGATAAGTTCTTGATAGCTAAAGCAAACGGTTTGACAAAATTTATATGTAAGGTACGTCAAATTGTCTGTCTATTGTTTAATCGTAAATCGTCTATAACTGAAATATCACTTTAAATTTCAAAGCTTGATTATTCAGCTGTCAATCGTCTTACCTGAGGGTAATCTCCGTATTTAGTCTGGTAGTCGAATACGTAGAGATATGAGTTCCTTCTCAGCGCCGAATGTGTGTCAGCTGTCAGCACCATAGGAGCTACGACTTGCGCATCGCTTAGTGCTTCTAACGTCTCGTCCCTGTCAGCAAGAATATAATTAACATCGTGTAATTTGATGATTTACAATGTATCATTATTTATATTAGGCATTTATTCTTCGAAGACTTGACTCAATATAACGAAATTCTTTGTATTTATCTTTTTTATTACTTGAAATTTTTCTCGTGTTGCATTGAAAAGAATATTCAACATTTAGAACAATAATTTGTGGATTACACAATGTGGGGTTTAAACCCACAACACTCAGCGCTACAGAAAGCTGCGTTGCGTTCGCTTAAACTACTAGTGTTTACATATGAGATAATGATTGCATACAGATAACTTTCATTCAATCATTAGAACACTATATAGAATCAATTCTACCTGGATATTCAACAAAATTCCAATGCTGCTAAAAGGACGCTGACATGAAAATTAAACCATTTTGTTACATCTTTAAAAATCACTAGTCAATTAACTTTTACAGTACTTCGTCCAAACTTAAATAGTTTAAAACAACTTATTTAGAGGCCTAAATAAGTTTTTATGAGACCGATAAACACACACACATACTTGTATTCTTATCTCAATAACGCTACGGAGTTTCAGATTAAATAAATACAAAATATCTCATGGCTCGTCTCGGAGCGAAGTCAAGAGGTTCGAACTAAAAGCATACCTGTGTTGCCGCATAAAGAGGAGAAATCCGATTTTCTTTTAAATGTTTGTCGTACGTACGTACGTATACACACCCGCAACACTAGAGGCGACACAAGTACGTTGCCGACCTTTGGGTGATGTAAAAGATCCGGTATCCTCACTTACTCGGTGAACCACAGCGCAAACATTATTTCACCCCAGTTTTTCAACTGTGAGGCCGTGGTATCACTCCGTTTGAGCTGGCCTATTCGTGCCAAAGCGTGGCTCACCCACGGTAAATAATGCATTTAATTTAACCTACATATTCAGACACTTTTCCCCTTTATCTATATTCTATATATATACCTTTTATATGTTATACACGGTACATATACCAAAATATTTTTTATCAATTTTAGCTTTCTGTATGTCTGTTGGTACCGGCTAATCTTTGGCACAGCTGAACCGATTTTGACGGGACTTTCACTGGCAGATAGCTGATGATATAAGGACTAAATTAGGTTTTTTTAGACTACCCTGCGGCGTTCCCCAGAGTTACTGTTGTATCACGGGTAAAACCGCGGGGTTCAGCTAATTATATATATAAATGATATGATGATAAAATGAAATTATTATCTTATGAAATGATGCGGTTTCAGGTCAAGATTTTTCCTTAAACACACATACTTTTCTACAAATATATTAAATAGTATTAAATATCAATACTAATAAAAATAGTAATCAAATAACGATAATGCATGCTATCAATTCAATACCGTCAAGTTAATCAAATGAAATTAATTAAATTAACCAAAGAAAGATATTGTAAAGAAGCCAACAGAAAACTAAGTACAAACCGAAACATATTAATAATAATAATAATATTTGCTACGCAAGTTTTTACAGTTACAGGGTGTCTTAGTTAGATACGAGTAAATGTTCTGATACTGTCCCCAAAATAATCAGATACTTGTGTTTTGGGTGACTAAATATAAATAATTATTAAGCTTGTAATATAATTCAATCTTACCGTAACACAAGAATATGATAATACCACCCAAATAGACAGTTACTAAACAATTAATTCTCATTACAGTGGAGTGTCTTGTCATTGTCTCCCAATGGGATTCCTGTTCGTGTATTAACTAATTGAAATATTAATGAAGCTCGTCAGGTCGTGAAGACATTTCATTTTGGAGCGTTTTTGGCAGGTAAATTAATCGTTGAACACGAGAGAAATAATGTAACAAGAGAATTGTTTATCAAAATCAAAATTTATATATTGACATCAAGAAAAATGAAATGTATACTCTCGATTGTCGGCAAATGTAATTTATACTCTGGACGGAACTTGTTGCAAAACAATATAGAATTATACTCGCTCTGATGGATGGATATACATATAACCTAATCTTACCTTCTGTAGTTTGTATTTGTCTTGAATTGTGCGACACTTGGATTCGATGGATATTAGATTAGATAACGAAAATAGTGTGCCACATACCTAATATTAATAGGATGCTGTACGGGTCTCTCCCAATCCGTGTATTCATTGATAATCGTCGCTAAAATCTCTGATAGATGATAACTGTAGGTATTTCTGACGAATGACTTTAATATTTTTGATCTCCTGTCCGCTTCAATGCCATATTGGACATCATCTCCACTAAATGCAAAATAAGCTTCTGCTTTTGTCACTCCTAGCATTAGGTCATACCTGTGGAAAATAGTTTGCTTTCAAAAATGGTATTGTTATTTTATACAACTTTAATAAATATCATGTCATATGCCATGGAACGCAGAATATATTATAAATAAATTGCCCTGACATAGTTTTTTAATTCATTCTGGTTAAGGTTATTTACATGGAAGAAAGTTTATTAATTAAAGTATTAGTTTTTTTTAAGTTCTGTGATCCTAATATCTCCTTTGGTACATAGATAATTAAACAGTATATTAGACAAGACTTTTACTATTGATCTAATAAATGATGCATAAACATCTCAAAAGGTTGCCATCACCATGCTGTGTGGATCACCATGCTGCATTGTTGTATTACCTGCATTCGCAATGAGTATAGTCACCACTACTCTTGAATTCTATTCATGCTTTTCATCAGGCAGAGCAGAGTCACGTTGACAGACCCATAAATAACAAAAAAGTGTATGTACAGAATAGTGAAAGAATTTTACTTAGTAAGCTGCGCAATGGCACTCTTTCGCATCAGAACCGCGTTGATGATGTTGATCGCGTTCGCACCCTTGCCGATTGCTGCCTGTGCCATTTGACCGGCCCACTCATATCCATTTTCTGGATTAATAAGAAGATCACCAGTGTCTGTCAAGGAGACAATAAAAGTTAGGATTGGTTACAATGGTGTTAATTCTGTTGTTGACATCACTAAATTAAGAATCACAAAAAACCAGTGGCAGCTAAGATTAAAGATATCAATATTGAACTATAACTAATTGAAAATAAAGTGCATAATCTATGCATTTATGTAATAATTGAGAGCTTGAAATTGAGACTGAATATAAAAATAAAATATAATTGGTAGAAGAGTACGGTTATATTTATGCAATTTCTTACAGAGAAACTTAACAAAATAAGGTGCGATAGAACAATATATAAGTTAGTAATAGATGTACTTAAAAATACCTACACCAATATAGGTGGGTTAAAAAAAAAGTACTGCAATTTCAGGTTCTAGAGTTATCAAAATGTATTGAATGAATTTTCACGAGTTGACTTTCTGGATGTTCAAAAACATTTGGAGTGAATTAAGTGGGATCTCGAAATTTGGTGAGGGGAGGATTCGTGTATAAGTAATTGGTACGCATACTAATATGTTCCTAATCATTATGCCTCGGGCTCTATTTGGTATGATTGCAGCGTCTAAGAAGGTCAAAGCCCGACTTATGTCACTCGATAAAATTACGTACGCTAACTACTTATCAGGTACCGACTAGCCACCTGGTACTCAAGTGACCCAGTGGAGCTGTGTTACCCACATGTAGTCATTGTTTATGATTTAGGCCGCGACTAAAATCTGCTATATACTTTAAGATAAAAATATTTCTTATCAAGACTTTTACTATATCTTTTTTAACAACGTATTTGTCACTGTGTATTTTGCACCGAAAAATAAACCAAAAACATTTTTATAAATAGAAAATATTTCAATTGTTGAAATTCAAACACAATAACCGTCTTAAAAAAGATACAAAAGTAAAAATCATCTGTAGTAGCTACAGTAATAACATGAAACACAAGTATTTCATCAACCATAGCAGACACTACAGACAAATCTGTCGTGCCAATGTTCGTTGTTTCCGCATCGACATTCCTTCCACCCGTTGTTATTAAATTGTCTCCAAGAACTTTTCTCATCTCAACGTTGAGACCGTCAACGTTTTCAGTTAGCACGCTGTGTTGCCTGGGAATTTTTGCACGCTGACGCCCAATTTGGAGGACAAGTACAGTTTACTCTTCGCATTGCATCATTAATAAGAACAAAAGTCACTAGGGATTTTTGTTTTGGGATTGTCTTAAGTCGAATATATTTCTTACATACCAGGATGTGTCAATGCAGTACGCTATCTTAATAGACTACAGTGTAAATTATAAATAGTTATTTTATTCAACATTTGTTTTGATTGTTTTTTCTTTTGTCGTCAAAAATTGTTATCACATATATGACATACAGAAGGATGAACTAAAATGATTTAATTTAAAAAAATGAATTTCTTTTTTAGTTAAATCATGACAATAAAAAAGCAAAATATTATAAACCTTATATCTTTGAGTTTACTCCTAGTTCTATTATCAAATTACGTACCAGATTACTCAAAGCAAAAAATAATGAGTGGGTAGAAATTATATCAGTTGACCTAATATTCAGAATTGGTTGGATGAAACATTGTTGGTTTATTAATATTGAAAATATTAAGCAAACCAACAGTAGATTAATTGAAAACTGAAATAGATTTTGCCTTTACTTAGGTATTTTTGTTGTGTATAGGTATGTCGTAGTACTCTTACTCTTTACACAATTGACTCCTTGGAGAATATAAAGTTATATAAAGGTATTATTTTATTTGTATTTGTATTTTAAATTAATTCTTATATTAAATTATAATCATTATATAACCTCTATTCCAAAAATAGTAAATTATTTAAAGATCATGAACACAACTACTGATTACTTGGCCATGTAAATGTATTCAAGTACAGCAATACCCACTTACTCTTGTTAATGTGTGATATGTTTTGGATTATAAGCAATATGTGTATTTGTGGTAATTATGGTAATATTTGTGTAAGGATTTATATGTCTAAGTAGTGTATGTATATAGTATGTATCAGTGTAAGTAGGTATGTGTAAGTAGCTTTATATGTTATTAATAATTATATAATTATCGGATCTATTGAAGCTCACCGCTGACTATCCTGAGATCAATTTATAAGATCTATATAAAGGTTTTCGTCATTGTGAGTGATAAGACCGCCTATAATGTACCTAATATTGATCTCCTTATATGTATCTCTGTACATTTTTTACTGTAGTGGTGTGCAATAAAGATGTATAAAGAAAATAAATAAATAATAAAATCACTTTGAAAGATTGACAATAAGTTGCGGGGTTTTCTTTATGGAATTATGCCCCATGGCAAACGAGCAGACAGCAGACAGGCCTGATAGTAAGATACCCGCAACACCAGAAGCATTACAAGTGTGTTGGCGACCGGGGGTTACCGTGGGGGATGGTGGTGGGGGAGGGGGATAGAGAGATGGTGGGAGAGATTGGGGTATGGGACTCCAGTGTTCTAGGTGGGCCCCGACCTGTCGGACGCCCAATTCGGGTTCCGAGAGGGGCGTTCGACGGTCGATGCCGTGATGCGCCTGTGGGCTGTGACTGAAGAGGCGGTTAGCTGTGGCGGCGTGGTGTTGGCGGTGTCTCTGGACATCGCCAACGCCTTTAATAGTCTGCCATTCAGCTGCATCAGGGAAGCACTCCAGTATCACGGGGTGCCAGAGTACCTCAGGCGGCTGGTGGCAGACTATCTGGAGGAGCGTACCGTCGTGTACGAGGACCGAGAGGGCGCCTTGAGACGGCGACCCATGTCGTGTGGCGTCCCGCAGGGGTCTGTCCTTGGACCACTCCTGTGGAACGTGGAGTACGACTGGGTCCTTCGCGAGCGTCTCCCCTCCGGGCTGGGCGTAATTTGTTACGCCGATGACACATTGGTCACAGCCCGGGGGGCGAACTTTCAGGAGGCGGCGTGCCTGGCCACCAGGGGAGTGTCTCTGGTGGTCGGGCGCATCGAGGCGCTGGGCTTGCGGGTGGCCCTGGACAAGACGGAGGCCCTGCTCTTTCATGGGCCCCGTCGCGGGCCGCCCCCCGGCACCTCCATAGTGGTCAACTCGGTCCTCGTACCGGTTCGGGCCCAGATGAAGTATCTGGGCCTGATCCTCGACGGTAGGTGGCTCTTCGACGAGCACTTCCGACAGCTTGCTCCCAAGCTGGTCGACACTGCCTCCGCCCTAGGGCGACTTTTGCCCAATCTGGGTCGAGCCAGTGTCGCAACGCGCAGCCTCTTCACGGGGGTCGTCCGGTCGATGGCGCTGTACGGCGCACAGGTGTGAGTGTCGGCTCTGACCGCCCAGAATAAGGCGCGCCTCTGGCGCCCTCAGAGGGTATTGGCGGTCAGAGCCATACGCGGATACCGCACATTGTCGATCGAAGCGGCGTGCGCCTTGGCCGGTACACCCCCGTGGGATTTGGAGGCGGAAGTGCTCGCCGAAGTTTATCGACGGGTGGTTGAATTCCGGGCGGAGAGTGGCATGCGCCCTCCGCCCGAAGAGGTACGCGAGTAACGTGAAGCCGCCCGTCGAGCCACTATGGTTCGATGGTCGTCGCGGCTGGAGGCTTCACGTGCTGGCTTCGCCATAGTGGAGGCGCTCCAGCCCGTCATCCTCGAGTGGGCAGGGCGGCAGCACGGGACCCTTTCCTTCCGACTGACGCAGGTGCTTTCCGGGCACGGTTGCTTCGGGAAGTACTTGCACTCGGTCGCGCGGAGGGAATTGAGTCCCGCCTGCCACCACTGCGACTGCAGTGAGGACTCGGCCCAGCACACGCTGGTGGTGTGCCCCGCTTGGGCGCCGCAGCGTCGGGCCCTCACTGCAGTCATCGGAGGAGATCTCTCGCTGCCGGCCGTCGTACGATCCATGGCCGGCGGCGAGAGTAGTTTTACCGCGGTCGCGACCTTCTGCGAGGAGGTCATCTCGCAGAAGGAGGCGGCGGAGAAGGCCCGGGAGGACGATCTCCACTCGGACCCGATCCGCCGCCGGCGAACCGGGCGGCGGAGGCGCGCCTACCAGCGCCTCATGCCGCCCTGAGTGTGGCCGCGGATGGGCGGTACGGGTTTTCCCCCCCATCCGCTACATAGGCCACCCGCGAGGGGGGCGACGTTACGCGTGTGCCGTACGTCGCCTACCTTAAGAGTTTGAAACACAGACGACGGAGCCCGCTTCAGTGCGGGTTGGCGCTGGGAGGGGTCTGGATGGCGTAAGAAAGCGGTTCCCGGATCCCTCCCGTCTCAGGCGCAGAGTGGCACACCGTGGTGGTTTAGTGGGTAGTCTGGCTGGTGTCAGTCAGGAGTCCCACACAAAGTGAACCCCCCTGTCCCCGCGGGGGGGAGCGAAGTGCGTAAAGGTTTTTTTGACGTGGTGGAATGCCACCACGTCAAAAAAAAATGGACTCCAGTGTCCTCACTCCCTCACTCAGTCGGTGAAACACAGCGCAAGCACTGTTTTATACCCGGCGCTGTTTTCTGTAAGGCTGATGTATCACGCCGGTCGAGCCAGCCCACTCATGCCTAAGCTCTCCCACGAATGTTCAGTTTAATTATTAACAGTTTCAAGTAAAACAAACCATGGAACATCATGGCTTTATCTAGTCTTATATTAACTATCAGAGGTGAATGAACTGAATTTCGTGCTGTTCCAAGTAATATCAGATAAAGTTTTCTAAAGTAACACTAATACAATCAAGCAATATCTGAAAATCTTCACGTAATTGCTTTTCTTGTATTTTCCCCAAGGACCTAGTTATATTGATAAACTATTTGGGTGTTTGCCAATCAAATTGCGCAGTAACTAAGAATTGTTGAAATAAGTTATACTTTATTTACAAGAGTTTAGGGTTCTCTAGAGAATTTAGAAATGTGGTGTTATTTCACATTTATTTTTCTTTCTTTTCATTTGGCCACTCTTTACTTAGAATAGTTGTCTATTCTTGTGAGTTTATAAGTAGAGTGAATAATTCGTTTCCATAGGAATCTGTCCATTGAATCACAGATTATCTAATGGGGCCTACTAAGCTCCATACATCATTCATTTATATTTTACATAAAGATAGAGCAGACACAAATCATTTATATTTTGCACCAGTCCTGACGTTACTAAAACTAATTGTAATAAGTTTGTAGTTAGTAAGTTTTGCTAAATTACCATTGTTTACCGTAGTATATGACCTTGAAAATAAATTAGAACAAAAATATAAAATTTCAAGCAACTGAATATAATTAAGCTGTATCTCAATATTATGCCTGGTTATGATGTTCTAGATTTCTTTTAAGACTGTAGAGGACGTCTATTATTGACAGTCCTATAACAAACTCTTCTCCTTCTTTTGAAGATATGGAAACCAGCCGGATCAGCTATTTCTGCCAATGTGAAGTTTTTGAGGCTTCAAGTCTACTTCGTGATGAAATTAATGATAAAAAAAGTATAAAAAAATCTAATCGAGATGAAATGGGGACTGTCTTTCGAAAAAAATTATCTACTTATAATAAAGTCAAAACATTGCCAGACAAATGTCACAAAAAGTTTTTTTGTTATATATTTTTTATTCCTTTCTTAAATCCTTTTTATTAATTTTACTTCACTACTATGTACTTGTTGTTTATAGTAAATACTTTAGTATTTGCATCTTTGTATGCGTATTGTGTATATTTACACGTGTAATATGAATATGTGTTAATTTTATATATTATAAGTTTAGTGCTTGTTTTTATTTTTCAAATAGTAAATTAAAAATTTGTGCGCCCTAGTACTGCTACCCGAATTAATGTCACTTAATTTCCGTACAAAGGTTATTTTTAAGAGATCACTATGAGCAATACGATCAGATATCTCAGGTATCCTCACTCACTAGTGAGTATGCCGAGTGCGATGAAACAAAGCGTAGGCGTTGTTTCACACCGGTTTTCTGTGAGGCCATGATAGCTCTCCCACGGAAAGCATTTAATAGTTCAATACATTCACTCTTACGAGCCGTAATATTAAGTATTTAGCCAACATTATTTGACAAGAAATAGTCTATTCAATTTTATATACAACACTTCCAGAGATTATCACGTATAAACAAAGAAATAAAAATGCTTTACTTATATTTAAAACCATATTTAAATAAACCAGTACGCCATTATGGTTTTAACCAAAGTTTGGTTGGTTTATCCTGATGCGTAGTCTCAGGTAAACGGTATTCCTGCTAATTGGGTTACGGAAGCCAGATAAGGACTCTCTAAGTGAATATTAATTATGGCTTAGCTAAGATATCAACCTCAAATTATGTGGGCTCTTGATTACAATAATAGTTGCGCTAAGATACGACCTCAATAGCTCCGTTATTTGAGAGTAGATAAAATCATGTTTAGAGGAATGATCATCTAAAATGATTCTAATAAGTAGGGTATTAAGAGTCTTACTTTTACTATTTGAATGTAATTTTTAATGAAATGTCAAAGGAGCACTGCAAATAAGTTAAAATAACTGTTCCAAGTTTTCTCCAGTCTCTAATGAAAGTTGTTTGGATTCATATAAGTAGTTTTTTAAATATATTTAATTAGTTATGCTTGTAAGCGGTAGAAAACAAAAAAAACGGGGTGTACCCCGGGAGTGCCGGCAGAAATGAAGTCTTCAATATTAACGTGCATTTTTGATGTTTTGGGAATAATTTTGCACGAATTGCTTTAATTATCAGTATAAAAGTTATCATTTATGTGGTAAAATACAATATTCATTTATTGCGCTATGGTACACAAACATAAGAATTTATGGTCTACTCTCCTTCTGTCTTGCGTCTTATTTTCATTCAGGCCACGCGTCCTGACGCGAGTTTAACATTTTTACCCATCATAAAAATAGTGCACAAGGCCGCTAAAGGAGTTTTCACTTAAAAAAACAGTTGAAATTGAATTACACTCGAATTAAAACACATATCCGTTAGTGATACGTAATAACAATACTTTCTACTATACATTATTATTTCCGAAACGTTTCTGTGACTTGAACAACCATATTATATGTGTTTTTTCCTGTTTGTTCAGAATATTTACGACTAAAATGGATAGCGCTCAGTCCACACTTTCCTTTGTACCGATTGACAAATAAATTTGCCTGTATAATAATCGCCAATAAGTAGTTTACTTTGACCTTTGGTGAAAGTGTAATAAAAATTTTGATTCGATGTGCTGCAAATAAAGTCAAGAACTATTTATTAAAATGATATCTTAAAAGGAAATTTGGTTAGAAAGCATAGATTTTTTTATTTCTTTTGCAGAATATCAGATTCATTTCAACATGTCCTTATTCCGCTGAATATAGAAAAATAAAGAACAGGATCGCGAGCGCACACTTAACGGGAATAAGACGTGAGAAAAATTTTATATGGGTTTTTTTTTTGTTTGTGTTTGTTCTGATTTTGAAATCCTTTCAGTATGGTGACAAATTCACAGAAAATATTATATTTTCATATTATACGCCCAAATTTCTAAATAAATATTAGATGTTATTCGTAAATTCTCTATTGGATGAAAATAAGATGATCTATTAATTAATATATAAAAACATTTAGACTTACCTATAACAACACCATCGACACTAGGACCGAAGGCATACGCAAAGTCAGGCACTTGAATAGGTGCAGACATTAGCGCCTCTAGCGGACGCTCCCGTAAACATCTTAATAATGCCGGTGGTGTTAATTCTGTAGAAGAAAAACTTTATTATATTCTGTTATTGCTATGAAAAAACAATATTTATAAATAGAAGATCTCTTTTTGTTTACATGTTATAGCATAACTCGCTGTAGGACAACTGAAATATTTTATTATATTAATTAAGGCCTCAGTTATACCAAAGAAGGAGACTTGTTTTTAGTATCCATTTTAGGTAGGTGAGTTTATTTATTAAACCGTACCAAATACAGGTTTGTATACCGTTGCCGTAGATTAGTTATCTCAAATGACATTTGCTGGTATTTATTTCAAATTAGAGATCAATTTGCCGTATTTAAAAACGGCTAGAAAAATTCAGTGTGTCAGTGCTATATTTTATAAATAAACTGTAATACTGTTGTAGTGGATTTTATTACACACAACTCTAAATATAAATACACTATAACGCATGTATATAAATGCAGTATGTATTATATAACAAATGCAGAACAAAGAACAGTAAAAAAAATATATGGTAGAGTTCCATTTGTAACTGTCAGTTTTGACCAAAGATGACTGATTATTTATTTACACAGCTCTCTAAATTTTTGGTACAGGTACTAAGTATAGGATCTTTTTGATTTTGTAAATGCTAAAGTTTTTATTATTTAAACATGTGAAAATGACGGAACAGGGCTGGGCGAGATTCGGACGGATTATAATTTATTCTATAACGGTAAGAAAACTAGTTTTTAATCAAAAATAATTAATTAACAAGCGCAAGTAAGGTAAAACAGACTGTAACAATAATATTAACAAAAGTTATTCCCTTCACGAACTAGTTTGTAAAAAGAGATTAGGAAGATTAAGATTACATAAATAAAAAAAAACACCGGTTTCCGGGCAGTAATAATCCAGTCGAGATTTAAATAAGCCTGAGCTATATCTTCTTTGTTTTTAGAAAAACGTAATTAATCTAGGCAAATATAATGTAATCATTTTAATGGCTTTTTTGTCTTTATGTGGTTTACTACTTAATATATAATATCAATTTTCGGATGTCTCATAAATATTGCACTTAATACTGTAAATTTCATGGATGCAGACGTTTATTGTCTAACACACTCTTTACAACAAAACACGTGAGACTATTATAGGATTATCTCACGTGTCTTGTTGCTACTCGCTAATAGAGTGAGTCTTCCACGTTGAATTTACTTTTTCACTATTTAATCGTAGTTTTCTTAACACAGTTTGGCTGTAAATTGTTATTATTATGGTTTTAATCTGAATGGTTATGCTTTGATGTAATGGTGATTCTTATAAATACACCAAACCATCAGGCTTTAGTAGTGTGTTGCCAGGATAAGTTTCTGCTTAGATCATTGTTTTAGTAAATACTTTTTTTTATTTATTTAGTGTAAATATGTGACCTTAATAAATAATTTGTGAACAATAATTAAATGACTTTGACTTAAAAATATATTGATTTTGTAAAAACCTTACCTGGTGAACAATTGGCATGGATAGCTACTATCGCCGCATATTTACTTGGGTCAGCGACCAACGACCATGGACTCAGTCCAGACCCTGACATGAGGACGGCTCTATGGAAAAGGAGACCTGAAACAATAAAAAAAAGGAATTCAGAAAGGCGTATCAATAAATTAGATACGATGATGAAATTCAATACACATGACTATGATATTTGCAACTAATGAACTAATTGTCAATATTTAAAATCTCGAACATTATTAAACAAAAATGTCTTAAAAACTATGACAAACAACTTGAATGTTCGTAGTCTTAGTATGCACATTAAGATTAATTCTAATGTCTTATCTCATGCTACAACTGTAAACAGTCTCATCCATTCGTCCCACTGATCTGCAAAATCTGCAAAGTCTGCAAACACGCATAGGACTAAGCACTACTCCACAATATGCAACAATATGATGGCGCACTGCTTATACGTACGACTTCAGCGAAAGTGTCTAACATTGTCTCGACAATTTAAAACACAAAAAATTAAAACACTTGCACTATTCCACGATATTCAATATTGGTGCTAAACCTGTTATTTGAAAACAATCTAAAGTAAACTAAAAATCACTGAAAATAAGTTTATGCTGTCATAGGACGTTCTAAACACCACAGATTTCCAAAAATTAGATATGTTACACTAAAACAGAGGTAATTTAAATACACACATACAAAAATGGCACTTAAGAAACCGTGTGAATTTTGAAAAACTACTTTAGTGACGTAAGAACAGAATTTGCATAATAGTGGAACATTTTAATCCAATATATGTACCTAGTTCCACCCAGTGCCATAAATCAACTATATAAAAACTTACTGAAGGCACTACAATCTATTCGTTGCCAGTAAGAAACAAATCAAGCAGCTTGAATATCACAATAAAATGAATCAGATCTGAAACGAACTAAGATAGAGACCATGTTAATCGCTCTTGCTGATAAAGTATCTTACAGAGGTCAATGATTTCTCGAGAGAACTCGTAAGTTAGGTATTTTATAAAAAAAATATCACAATCGCTTACCACCCTCAGAACTGTTTCTATGTAAACCTACTCCTAGAGTCTTAAAAATAATACCATATTTATCCCAGTTTTAATGGTGTCCATTACTAAAGTCACATATTACTTTCCAGATAATAAAATCATTAAGAGAATAAACGACCAAAGCATAACAAAATGTCCTCGAGGCCACTTAAACCTGTTCTCCCATCAGCATCTCGAACGTTGAACAACTAAGCGTCAACGTTTTAAGCTGAAGCACACGCTAGGGAAATTTCGTTCAGTGTAGTAATATGCTTCACTTGTCAACACTTTAAATAGTTTGTACTGTCTGTTTCACTGAGTATTACACGCTAAAATGGTGAGCGGAGATAATCCGTCTTTACTGCAGAATATGCAATTTGCAGAATACATTCTTCTGTAAAACTGGCTCGAATTTGAGGTGATTAAAATTATGTAATATAAAAAACTTTGATAAGTTAAACTGTAAATATGCTAAATTTATAGTATCCATGTAAAGTTACATATAAACGTATGTGTATGTGTATATGTATGTGTTAAAAGATGAATATTATGCATAGAATTTTGTTGATGTTCAAAAAATACTTAAAATTGTAGGTGATTTGTGCATCCCTAGTATAAGTGAATACCGTGATTCATTCTAGGAGTGATGTTAAATTTTAAAGATAGAAGATAGAAAATAACTTACAATGCATTTTTTTTCAAATCAAAGAACCTCGAGCCTTCATAACATTTTTAAGGGAAGTAAAGCAACCAATTTGCCATTAAATTAACGAATCTCGGCAAACCGTTTCACAAGAATAGATTGCCTTCACATCTTACTTGCTTGCTCGACATTTTTAAATTTTGGTTTCTGGAGCGTGGAAAATATTTTCTAAGTTATGTATAAACATGTAGTACATTATTATGAACCCAACGCTTTTAAACGTTATAGTAATTGGGTCGTAGAAGCAATTGAATTTTAAATTAAATTTTTTTTTGATCTTTTGTGAGTGTCCTATGAAACAATAAGTAATTTTACTGTCACGTTGACGCAGTGGTAACGAACGCGACTGCTGTTCATGAGGTGTCGGGTTCGATTCCAAGGTCATACCAAATGTTTGTATGATCTGCGAATATTTGTTTCGGAGTATGGATGATTTTATCTATCAGTACTAGCTGATCCACGAAACCTCTCCTCCTCGTTTTCTATTGAGGGCAAAATGCTAAGGGTAGCATGATAAATTTCCCCCGTTTTTTAAACATTCTTCATTGACACTCCGCCCCTATTGGTCTTAGCGCGATGATATATACCCAGCCTATAATCTTCCTCGATAAATGGGCTATCTAACACTGAAATTATTTTTCAAATCGGACCAGTAATTCCTGAGATTAGCGCATTCAAGCAAACAAACAAACTCTTTAGTTTTACATATTAAGTATATTCATAAAAAAAAGTGAATAAATATTCTATCCGTCATCTAGCTCCCGTAGCTCTGTCTCTCTTTGTTCGAAGCTAGAAAGCCTTGTGTGGCATATGTTTGAAATAGTTATAACAAAAAAACTTCTATCAAATCTTCTATCAGTTACGATTCTTTATGCTATGATACATATAGTAGATGATATCGTAGGCTCTTCTGAGTATGATACATTTTTTATGATAAACTAGCTGACCCGACGAATTTCGTATCGCCATTTTTACATATCTGTTTCAGCTTCCCACAGGCAGAGAACAGTTGCAGACAAAAAAAAAATACTTTTCCCGTCATTTTTATTTTTCCTTGCACTTTACCTTGTTCTAACAATAACGAATACATGAAATAAATAGTTTGGTGCAGCCGATAGGAAGTTACCCCGTGCATACATTTTGGTGTTTCATTTTTATTTCTACTGATTAAATAACTAAAAGACCTGTGTGTGTGACGTTGTTCGTTGTGTCCGTTTCATGTATATTTGTAAAGTCTCCAAGGACGTCACAGGATTTATCCCTAGTGTGGAAGTTATCTTTGAAAACAAGAATGGAAAAGCAAACTAAACTAATTACCTAACATATAATATTTGCAACAGATGACACATATGAGTATCTATAAA
Source organism: Hyphantria cunea (assembly GCA_003709505.1). Lineage (NCBI taxonomy): Eukaryota > Metazoa > Arthropoda > Insecta > Lepidoptera > Erebidae > Hyphantria > Hyphantria cunea. The sequence continues at coordinate 129,239 of PKRV01002230.1, read as the reverse complement.
AGAACATGACCCATTTTATTTTATAAAGTCGCGAAATTTAAACAGTAACAATAGTTTCTTTTGAAATGTGTTTACGTGTTGTCCCATAATTCGGTTAGGTAGGGCACGGTAGATTTCTATTCAAAATGGGATCATCTGACATGGCAAGTATTTACATTCTATCGAAAAGCTACACAATAGGAGAGCCGCGCAATTGTTTGTAGCATCTTGATTGTATAACATATAGAAGAGTCGTCGGTACGGTAGTACAGCTATTGTGTGCACAGAATGAATTGTCACATTTTCAATTTCCCATACCAATATTGTCTTAGTCATTATTCGATGTAGTATTTGTACAGAATTTACCGTATTACTTTTGTACATTGATGTTAAATTAGATTTTAAATAAATTCCATGTGTGTAATATGACTGACTATAAAGATGTTAAAAAAAATACAAAAAGAAACCGAACTCAATAACTAGACCAAATTGAAATGCGGCTACACTGAAAGTACCAGCATTCAAATAAAAAAGAATCCGAGGAAACAAACATATGAAAAATACAGTCGAATCGAGAACATTCTTCTTTTTTGAAGTCGGTTAATAATTAATAATAAAAATACCTTGACATATTTATTATACGGCTGTATAATCTCAAACCAAAAAAGCGTATAATATTACATTATATTAATACAAATAAATATCTAAATTGAATCATACTTTAAATAAATTACGGACGGACGGAGATGGTCACATATTATCAAGTAACCCGACTACTTGTTTGCACTCTATGTCATCAAAATATAGCTCCCTTCAAAACCCTCATATACTATTATGTTTATTCCCTCTTACAATGCGGTAATATTCCAAGGTAGATTTTACTTTAGGCAGTTGAATGATAATAGAAGGAACTAGCCGGGCCCTGTTATAATTTTACCCTCAACAACATTACATGGAATTGGGAGATGGACGAAAAAATGATCATCATGACAGCTCTATAACATACTTTATAGCCTAAAGCCTAACTTAACTCTCAAAACCAGACAATTCTAAAATCTATCCATCTCCCTTATCCTCCGCTTAGGCGTTCTCTCAGAATAGACGTCAAGTAAAAATGATAGTCATCATTAAACTAAAGCTGAATATGATCCTACGGACAAAAGCATTGGCTGGTCCAAGATAGCCACATATTTCAAGTACTTGTATATAGGTCGGTGTCAGTAAAATAAGATGAATGGTAACCCCATTCACTGAAAATTGCATGGACTTGAGCATTGCATACGCTGAATTGAAGTTCTTGCTTATACCTGCAATCTATTCTTATACTGTAGTATATATTTTTGCTTCTACTATGAATGGTTTAAGTTTGACTTTGTTGATAGCTAAGGAGAAATTTATGTGAGGTAAAAACTCATTTCAAATAGATGAGTAAAATATTGTCTTCCACAAATTTATGACTGACTGTATAAATAAATATAAATATTTTCGGACATTTTAACACACAACGCCATCTAGTCCCAAACTAAGCAGAGCTTGTACTATCGGTACTAGATAACTGATATTAATACTTATATACCTTTTTTTACATATTATACATAGAAAACACCCAAACTCTGAAACAAATATTTGCAGATTATACAAACATTTGGTCCGACTCAGGAATCGAACCCGAGACCTCTTGCACAGCAGTTGCATTCGCTACCACTGCGCCACTGCACAGTGCCACAGAGGTAGTCGATCTTTGTAAGTGCAATGACACTTTACACTGCGTGCATTTGTGCAGTTTTATAATTAGACGTACTAATGGTATGCATAGATAATTACATCCCATATTTTTTATCTATTTACAGTTTTTACTGATAAATATTGCATTGAAAAACTCTTGAAACTTTTAATAAGCTGTGTAAATAACGAAACTAAAACGAAAAGAAATATCTTTATAAACCTAATTAAGCCCGAGTTGCCAGTAAGGTTATGGTATTGACTAGCAATTCGTTGACTCGTTCACATACTGAAATTTAATTTTATTGCAATATAGCATGACTATATGTATAAGTACAAGTTGAAAGGTAACTAATAAAACAATGTGGGTAAAACTTGTATTCAATATTTGTGAATCTTCTCGACTTGATTTTTTTTAACTGGCGTATGCGTTACAATTAAAAAAGGAAATAAATCAATAAATATTTCAGACATTTAACACACAACGCCATCTAGTCCAAGCAAGCTGATGTAAATACATGTATATATTTTTTTTAATACTTACATATTATACATAGAAAACATCCAAATTCCGAAACAAATGTTTGCAGATTATACAAATATTTGGTCCGACCCGGGAATCGTACCCGCAACCTCAAGCATAGCAGTCGCATGCGCTACCACTAAACCATCAAATAAATAAGACATTAGTTTTATGTAGTCTATTGTTTCGTTAGAAAAAAGCTACAATGACTGGTTTTATCCGTCAAGTATAGGAGGTTTAAAAAACATAACTTGACAAAATGACAATAAAAAATAAAAATAAAAATTTCAGTACCATCATACTTGAAAATCTGTTAATATGATAAAAAGATAAAAGCGCCCTTCTAATTCTTTTTTTTTTTGAGTTATTTACAGTAAGTGTACTAGATACACTATAGAAGGTGTGGAGGAACGGGTGTCATGTCCCTCCAATACAAAGGGAGGATCCTCCAACCAGGCGAGGTGATCATGCCACTGCCCGACGGTTGATGTTGGGAAGTAGCATATATGCTTTTCGACGCGAGAACTTCTATTGCGCGATGCGGGATTGGTAGCTTCTTCGTACACTACCTTACTCCGTAGTTCAGTGTATCTTCGGTAGATGGCGTTGTCATATGTTCATGTTGCCGCTGTATGTGGAAGTCGCCACAGTATGTAGGTGTGTGTGTGTGTTAATATACTCTATACCATCCCTCCATCCATCGTCTTTTTCTAAGGAGAGGTCTATGTAAGTGGACTTATATAGGCTGTTGATACCATTATTATTATATATGCACCGACTTTTATAACCTGTTTATAATAAGAATGATGTATGTAAATACATACCATCATATTTCTGCAACGCCTGAAGGATGACTGGTAGATAATACTAAATGGCATTAAGTCTGCCTCTGTACTTCATGTGCATAAGTTAATATATAAATAAAAATAATTTGTGATGTAATAATGTATTTAGAATATGTACGATACTGACCGACATTTACTTATATTTTATGGACCAAAGTTTTTTATGTTAGTTAACTTTTGTAATTAAAATGAGATAACCCTTCTAGTTGAAAAGTTCTGATTAAAACGGTACATTGAAAGTTATTTTATTAATCGTGAATGGGTTTAAATGTTAGTGTTGTATTACTAAATTATTCTTAAGTTCCTATATATATGTTACGTAACGTAATATTATCACCTAACAAGTGATACCGCAATCGTCGCGCAATAAAAAAAAACCGATTGCATGTTGGTTAAAATAAATTCTAGAAATTCAGCTTATGTCTTGATTTATCGTAGTAAAAGTTCAAGTGTGCCAATTCAAGTTATTGGTCGATGAAATAAAACCGAAGATTAAAAACGTCTGAAATTCAACAGTGGCAAGTGTTGGTCATATCAGTCAATAAATGCCCCTCAATAAGCTCATAACAGTTACTTCTGGATAGCCAAAGTACACGTTCGTACAATTTTTTGCATTTATATCGTCAACTCGTCTGTCTTCGGAAGCCCTATCTTCCATTTTTAGACACACAATCACTACCACTCTTATACGGTCATCATAAGGCGTTCATAGCCCAGTTGCACTCGGCGATTAGAAACAATCACTGAGGGTAAGCAACGACGACGCGGTAACTGGATGGTCGACCATTTTGGTCCCGGATGTTTCAGAATTTCATAGCAATATTTTTACAAATCTCTGCTTCACTATTCAATCAGAATTTGCTTTCAAGATTATGTACCGATTTTTTTGCGCTAAAATATTTAAAAGAAAAACAACCATCCAGTATTCTGAAGCCCACATATATTTACCGCAGAGAACACGTCACGTTGATAGGAAATATTTCCTACGAAAAATAAAATGCAGCGTGTCTCCGTACAATCTCTGTGAATGAATAGGGGTGTATATTTAATTTTATAGGTTTCAACTAGGTCAGTTGAAAGTTATTTGGAATGGTTTCGATAGACGATGGGCCGAACTTTTTTGTTCTATTTTTACTCATATTTTTATGAGATTGAAGCTAATATAAAAACCTTTTGTACTATGTCATAATGTTTAGTCTTTTAATATATTATTTCATATAGTTTTTATTATATATTTGCAAAATATAAATATAATTATCTTATCATAAAAGTAGTTTGGTAGCCTTGATATAAAAATCTAGCACATAATGACATTACATGTAAATTTCTGTGAAAACTGACGTGTATTATATATGTACTTTATATATCTTATATACACACACGACAAACTTGTGATGCGCTTTATATCACTCAAATTTAAATAAATATCTTTCGGGATATTTTTTTAAAATAAACCATGTATGTATGTATACATTCATGCATGTATTAAAAATCAGGTAAGCAAAGTCGTATTAACATTTTCATAATAGAGGATAAATCTATTGCCGTCAATCACCAACTTTAAAGGTTGAGTAAATAGGTAGCTTACTGAAGGGATATTCAAATAAGAACAATCAGAGATATCGTAAGAAAGGCGCAATTTTCAGAGAAGTAGAGAGAACCTTTGATAATGCCATAGGACGAAACCGATCAGGATTAAATTTAATTAAAATAGTGGTAAAAAGTAAAAGTGAGCTTTATTTTGTCTTTCTTTCTTTCTTTCTTCTTTCTGATTCCAGAATGTAAGAAAGACATGTTGTTTGTACACATCCATTGAGCATCGTAAGCAAGTGGGATATTGCTCAGTACCTCTTAACTATAACTTTATTTCAACATGATCAATAGCCTTTAATAATCTAGACGTGGGCCTCTTCTTACAAATGAATGAGTAGTTACGTTCACCGTGGGAGCGTTAAGCGTGGCTCACGCTTAGGCATAAATGTGCCGGCTCGACCGGAGTGACACCACGGCCTTTCAGAAAACCGGTGTGAAACAGCGTTTACGCTGTGTTTCACCGAGTGAGCATACCAGAGACCCATGCCCCAACCCCTCCCTCCATCCCCTACCCATCCTCCAAAGGCCAGCAACTCACTTATGATGCCTCTGGTGATGCAGGTGTTCATGGGCGGCGGTAATTTCTTACCATCAGGCGATCTATTGCCAAAATCCCGAGTTTTTTATTTTTGTTTAATCTTAATATTCGTATGTCAGTTTGATTACTTCGGTAGCTTCGTAATGCGTACAAATATTCTTATAAAATCCTAATCTACTGAGAAAATATTTAAATTTACAAGGTTAAATAATAGCATTTCTATCGTAATGGTTTGAAAAATTACACTAGTGCTATAGTTATGAGACTTAGTCTTTCAAGCCTAATCCGCGATTGGCATTTTTCTTGATTTGAGCTTCAAGTTTTATTTTCCTCTTTAAAAAAATCCATAGGATAGAAAATCAGCAGAACCCTTTGGAGATTATAATAAGAACTGACTAATCAACACCAACTGATGGATCAACGTTTAGCTGAAAAAAGTATAAAATTGTGTAATAATGTAAACTCATTCAATTTTTATAATAAAACATAGCACAAAACCAAAATATATTTTTATGAGGTATATTATTAATAGTGTAACATAGAATTTTGAAAAAAACTTTAAACTCCCATAGAAAAAGTGTGAGTGTACTTATGTACACGCGTTAGAAGTCATACTTCCTTTGCGTAACAAGATAAAAAAAGGATTGTGTGGTTTTATGAAACCACGGTAAAAGTGAAACTTTTTCACATGCAAATAAATAAATCTAATAAAGCAAATAAATAACAACATTTACATTAAACACTGACAATAATAAACAAATTAGCGTGGAGCACTGGCACACCGTCCAACTGACCACTGGACACTGGCCGACCGTCACGCGTCACGCGACATACGATACACCGACCAAAAAATTGAGACGATGTAATAAAAGTTTCACTTTAAAAATTAGAAAAACGAAAATGTTGACTATAGCTAACTTCAGGGCTTTTGGTTTTCGAGACGCGCGCGCATCGGAAAACTATACTCTCATCATTTTTCCCTAACGCGCCAAAAGACAATAACTTTAAAAAGTGAAACAATAATATTAATCATAAAGTTATGACTAGTCATTTTATTAAAATCAATCATCTATAAATTATAAAAAAAAATCTATAGTTATTTTTATAACAGAAAGCAAAGATTAATATTTTTCTCATGTTAACTCTGCATAAAAATTACGCTCAGTCGCTCGTTCAATAAGTGAATAGCTTTAATAAGCGCCTTTTAAATTTCTAAACCATCATAATTAATGCTCTGATTGCTTTCTATTCATTAATTGTTTCTTGGCATTAATAGGCTATAGGTTGATATAGGGCAATCCGTTTTTATACAATGTTAGAACTTGCGGTTCTACACGAGCCTATTGGTCTACTGTAGTGCCTAGCGATCCTGATTGCTAAATTCGCGTGAAAGATAGAATACGAATATTTTGTAATCCTCAGGATGATTTGAGCTGTATGTAGCTGTAATTAATCTAAAAGCATTAGAAAAAAACATGCAAGGCCTTATTTGAAGACTGCCGATAGAATTGAAGACTAAAAACTACAAACAGACAGTTGTTTAAGCTCACTTGAAAGGAACGTCTTTGTTCTTTAAATAAAATGAGCAATGAAAAGAAGCAATAATAATAAATAGTAATATTTTTTTGTTTTCGTAATTTAAAGTTTACAATTCTATAATATACACTAAGCCCCACACTAGGATTCCCTGTGTTGTGGGTATCAGTATCTTCCTTACAATAGAAACATTAGAAAACAAAAGCGGTTACATGTGTTGTGATTGTGTGTATGTGCGTGCTCGTGAGTGTGCATATGTGTGAGTGTGTATGTGAGATTTTGTGTGTGTGCGTGTGTGTGTGTGTGTATGTGTGTGTACGTGTGTGTGTGTGTGTATGTGTATGCGTGTGTGAGTGCCTATATGTAGGTGTGAAAAAGGTCGGTACGAGTGTGTATATACATTTACTGCAAGACTTGTACTACTCAGTTTCGTTATAGCTTTTGCCCTGTAACCAAGGGACAAAACTGAAAGTCGAACAATATAGCTCACGGAAAGCGTGACGATGCCACGAGTTCCATGATTTTTGCTCACCCAAAAAGTGGTCATCACGCCCAAAGAAGTTTTCACTTCAAAAATATTGCCGGCAATAGTATAAAAAATCGGTAGTAAAAAGGGGGTGGGCTAATTCCTTTCACCACGCTCGAGTTCCAGTTCCGGAAACCTTGTTGAAACATGTTTATTGCAAATGAAAAAGGAATATCGGGGAGCCTGTGAATGCAGAAAGGCTGTATTCAAGTGCTCCATTATATGCACCAATTACAATGGTACCTGTGATGATTCGCCCATTCCACTACAAAAAGCGATGAGGAGAAAGAAACAGAATCTATTCTCGAACAAACGTATGACAAAACCGAAGAACAAGAGGACTACAATGGAGCTGATGACTCGACGTGGGAGAAATTTCTACGTGTCACATTTCGCTCCGTTCCTAAAACGATAACCTTTTAAAACCGGGTACATCAAGAATAGCGAAGCGAAGGATAAAATAAAACTTTGTAATAGTGTATTACAAGTGATTGAGGCCTGCTGAGGATACCACAGAAAAAAACGCGCCACTTACTCCACTTAATGGAGGTGCGGGCATGAGTTATTTGGCAGTGTTGAAGTGGACTTCGCGACTCTCATACGCTGAAAACTATTGATTTAACAAAAAAGGTAATATAAAATATATATAAGATAAATTAAACTACACAAATTGTAGGCAATTTTGTGTAGTTTAATTTATTACTACCTATTTTTATCGTAAAATGAGTCAGAATGGAATTATTCTCAAAAATTGATTTTGAGCGTCACTTTTCCAGTATGGTGGCGCGAGTAGCAAAAACACGAGGAGAAAAGTCGAAAAGAGAATGTCGAAATCTATAAAATCAAAAATTTTCAAACTTCCTGGAAAACTTTCAGGGGAACACTCCTTTTGAGCACCAAATGTACTATGGCTAATATAATGTAAGTACAGATAAAGGTAAACGTAGTAGTAGTAGAAAAAACTCGATAATGTGCCAGTAATCAGTTAGAGACTTTACCAGAATGCCCTGATATTCTTATAGTCACGTCCCTACTAAATTGCACTAGTAGGATACAGGCGACTCAGTAACAGTTTCAGCTATCGTAACACAGATAGCGTTACTAGTAGCTAGTACTACTATAACCTTGCGACCGCCTGTCATCCACAGATAATGTGAACATCTACATAATAATACTCTGTTACGAATACTACTTACATCGCTATTGTTAACTTGTAGGACGGTATTAGAATCTCTATACGACTGTGATTTTCATCTATTCTATGTTTCATAGATTTTCATACGATCGGAATATCTAATATAAGTTTATTAAGTATTTTAGGCCCATTTTTATAACAGATTCGAAAATAAAATATTTTAAGGTAAACGGCAATTGATAAGTCAATATGTTATGTTTGCAAAAGTATATTATGAAATCGTTAAAATCTCAAGGACATAAAACAATAATCGAAATGCAGATGTATATTGCACAACAAACATATTCAAGTTAAAAAGACCAAGGATTCCATTAAACTGAAAAAATAAAACTATATATTAAATATGGATAAAGACGACTCTTTGTAGTTTACGTCACACGTTACGTCACATATATATTTCACGAACATGCGCTCTAAATATGTGTATTCTATTTTAATAACTTTTAATTAATACTATTTGAGGCTTAGTTCTATCGACAATTTTATACATAACCGGATATTCCATTAGAAGTTTCTATAAATGAAAAACCTATCTTGTATTTATTTGGTTCCTTGTATTAAGCTAAGAATTTCAAAACCAGTATTCATAAAAATATAATGTCTTTTTCTCAACTTTAGGTATTCTGAAATTCGTCTAATCAAACAATACGTATAGCTATAAGTACGTCTTAGCCAAAGACTAAAGCTTTATCATATAAAACAGTTTGCAGCTGACGCAAAATTGTTAATTTTTTTTGCGTCGTAAGAAATATCGAGCAACATTTAATTTTATATCGCAAATTCTCAGAGAACAATGGAATGGGATATCAGTTTCGTTATTTTTTGTTTCTTTAGGTTGAATAAAATATTTGGGAAATTCTAGAAATTCTACATTCTAGAATAGAATTATAACATGTTCACTAGTACAGAGTTGAATACCATAAACTTTAAGGTGCGATTTTAAAATGGATTTTTTTTTGGGTCAACAGTGGTGAAAATATATATTTATATATATTACCAATTTGTTAAACAAGAGTAGATGACTACCATAGAAAATATGCATGGCCTTCGTTTACAAGAATATGTCTAGAATTCCTTCAGTATATTGCCTTCTCCGCAATACGTTGAAAGTGATTAATAAAAATGGAATAAGAAAACCCATTGGCTGATGATGATAGATTCATATATTTCAAGAGCGTATGTCATAGCAACTATCAGTTTAGGTAGAGTTACTACTTTAGATGAACTCGTAGTTGTAAATCAACAAATTTTCCGAGTTTAGTTAATCTGTTCGAAAAAATAAACAATAATGAAAAATAAAGATTTGATCAATATTTATAAAGGATAGTAAAAGTTTACCCATAATTCATAAAGCATATTAAGTATACAGATAGGCATTTACGAACAAAAGAGATGCATGAATATCTGAATAACCAAATAGCTCGTATTCTCGTAATTTGAAATTCAATGAACAATATTTTTTCAAGATGAATTTAACAATGTTTTCGTTAACAATGGCTGAATTGTGCAACTTTTATCTGCAATTGTGAATTTTCTCAGGTGTTTTATTTTTTTCATTTCATTGACGTTTTCTATTCTTTTAGTATTCTTAGCATTCTTTCATTTCGATTTTGGCGTAATGTCATTGTCACTCGTAATAAAATGGAATCAAAGTAAACAGAAAGGAAGAAATGGCGAAGGTATAAATCATTTTCAATTAATATTAGAGCAGACAAATCGGTATCAGAAATTGCACAAAAATCGGTACTCTGAATGGAAATTGGCCGGTCATGTCTCCAGATGAAATGATGGTCCCTGGAGCTAAAATGTGCTGTGATGGAGACCGCCGCCACAGTGGACTATGACGATTTGAAGACAGTATGATGTATGTGAACTGCTGAAGTACCTGTCCTGCCCCGGGATAGTTGGCACTCCTTGGGGAAGACCTTCGTTCAGCAGTGGACTGCGATAGGTTAACATAATTAATATACACACACATTTAATATAATAGGAGTATCCGAATATATCAATCATTTATGTTTGTAACTACCATTCAATTCCAAAGCCTGCATCTAAAGAGTTACAAGAGCTCTTTTGATTTAAATAATATATAATAATAAAGTGGCTACATGATACTTTAGTGGTCTTGAATGTTATATTTCAGCCTCTCACATTGGTTATGAAATAAAATAATTTATTCAAAATGGTTGAAATTCGACCTCGTTCACTGAATACTACAGTTTTATATTCTAGTCATATTATGAGATGATCCATATAAAGTAAAAAGTAGTTAAGTTAGCTTTTCAATCACTAGCTTTTAATTTAAACTAAGTTTTAAAAGTCAACCTAAAAATGTTGGCAACGTAAAATAGTTACAATATTAAACCGCGTGGAGTGTAAAAATTGTTTTAGTTTTCAAAGTTTGGCCTGCCAAATTGTTTTGTACCCTTCATCAAGTATGCCGCGTGAGCCTTGGGCGGGTGCTGAACTCAAAATTACTTCCGTATGTTGTGGCCTCGGAAGAATCGGCTTTGTGCTACTGTTTATTGGTATTTAAAATTGCTTTAGCAACTCATCACTTTAATAGGTCGTAGTTTTTTGATAATACTTAATAGTGTCAAGCCGATGCTGTTTATACGTATGGTAGTTACGTACAAATTTCTATACTTTGCTTTGTTTGCATGTTTAGGTACTAATTTACCTAATTGTAACGTTTTAATAATCTAATTGATTTAACTTAGCGTTACGAAGCCTCTTATTGGTCATATGTTCAAGCACGTCCCAGCTCTTGGGACGTGCTTGAACATATATTTCTCATAAAAGTGATAGCCACATGAATACTACATTAATACCAACGCTATATTCAATAGTCAATCTGGCATGAAAGTTTGTGGAAACCCATACTTCGGACAACGGCGACGATTTGCGTTGGAATTATATAATTTTGAACATTATATTAAAAAAATTACCAAATTTTTAAGGCTTGTACAATTATTTTCATTACATGTAAGTGGGGCCTTGTTTGGTATTTTCTCACGTTATTCAAACATAAGCTTCCTTGAGCTAACTATGACATGTATTTATCAAAATATTTGTAACATAATTAACGTCAAACTATTTTATTTATCTTCAGAATAAAAACTAATCTTAGGACCACGAAACAAAGTAACAAAGACTCAAGTTTCAACTAAAATCAATTGAAAACTTCCTTTAATAGCAATAATAACTTCGAGGTTTTACTTAATCTAATAATTACACTAAATAATAAGCTATGGAAAACATAAGACTATGCATAGAACTTTCAATATTTAAAATTACGTATTGAATTTAATTTTAAGCTTTAACTAAACGCGACATTAAACCACTTAGTTTCTGATGAGAAAGTTAGATTGAGAGCCGTCGATAACTAAATTATAACTGGGTCACAACTTTGACTCGCCACAGTTTTGTTCACAGAGTTCTACCTTAACTTATATAAATAGATGACAGCATATAGACGTAATTGGTATTATAAGTGTTATACTTTCAGTTATAAGCTTTGCTCTCTCTCTCTCTCGTACTTTATAATTTAATAACACTCATGTTCTATGCACCTCACCAAATGAAAAGGACACACTATTTCAAGACAACCTATTCATGCTACTCTTAACTCTCAAATTCTCAATTACAGCTGAATAGAAAGACAAAATATTGGCAATATGATATAAAAATGTAGCTTAACGAACTATTTATTTTACCCACTTCTGGATCAAAAAATCTTTAAATTCCAATATCTGATCTCACCACTTTTTTCGGTTCGATCTCTAGTTGTTTTTCTTACTTACCCATTACTATCACTTTTTCTAAATGATTATTTTATCTACGTGCAATAAATATATAAAGAGGATGTATACTCAAAAACCCTTTTTATTTTATGATCAGTCTTACGAATCTCCCTTACATAAAGGGAATCACCTAATCTAATATACTACGTTTAGTGTTGTAAATATTGTTCAAGCAAGCTAAGTTTACACAGGATGACCAGTAAAAGTACCACTTACATTGCTGAGTAGTGCAACTTTCAGAACAATACATGGCGGTAGTCAACTAAAGTGTATTGTTGCAGGAAAATTTAGTAGTTTTAATCAGATGTATTTTAAGACGGTAAATTTTTGTACATAATTTTGCACAATAAATTATTTTTGATAATAACTAAATTCAAGATAAAACGAGGCTGTGCTGTGAAAACTAGACTGTGGATAGATGTTCGAATTAACTTATTAATACATGCATGATATAGATAAATGTTTTAGAACAAGTCCTTTCCTAGATTCATTAAATATCGTAGAAGCATTAATGCAAAATCCGCCTTTAGTACAATGTTAGTTGGTAGATTTTCAGTACCGCTGTATAAAGTCGTTGAGATTAAATCTTTACTATTTTCATTAAAAGGAGTGTTTTTTTTTTCAATTTACAATGACTGCTAACGGTTATAACACATACACAATATTGTCTGAGTTATATATGCATGACAATAGATCAATTATTCAATGTAGCGGTGGGAATTCGGTCGTGGTTATTAAATTTTCAAGTTTCATTGAGGTTATTTTATCAAAAAATAATAAGTGTATGTAATGTATAATTTTTGTTTTTTAATTTTTACTGAAATGTTTTTAAACCTCTTTGAATTAAACATGGAAGTAGAGATGTATGAATATTATTACTGTTTTATTTTTACAAGCTTTTGTTTCACTTGCAATGTTATCCATTATAAGATATTTAAATATTAACGTTTTATTCTTCTTCTATATTTAAACTAAAAGTCAAGGGTTATTTTACTTGAAATTTTAAGAAGAGCAAACACTTCAAAACATGACACGGAAAAGTGCCGTACCAAAGAGCTATTAACGTTAGTTCGGTGCCAAACGTCTTACACAGCGCTTATGCATGAGACTGTGAGGTTAATGGGGATTCAATGTGCAGTATCTCCTAAAGGATAGTGCCAAACTTTTGCCAGCATCGTGTTCCATTGATGGTTGTGTAAATATTTTAGGGATAATATTTGGTAATATATGTTTCGGTAGCTTATCGAAAACTAGCTTGCTGTTTGGATAGCCTATAAAGGTTTGTTGGTTGTAAGCTTTACTAGTACTTATGTAGTTGACATAAGTACTAGTAAAGCTAATTTATAATTCATCTACAGAAGGATTATACAGTATCAGTCCGGTCCAGCTGGCAAAAAGTTACTCTTTATCACTTATTATTACCATCATTATTGTTATGATATTATGTAGAACTATATTTTCAAAATTAAAGCTTTTTGCATTTTTGCGAAGACAAAATGACATTGCTTAAATTTTCTTTTTAAATTTTTAAATTTCAAGCCTCTGCGTCGAGATCTGTTTTCTGCAAAAACGCGATTTTAAGTCAAAGAATTAAATCAAACTGAACAGCAAAAAAAATTCAAAAAATTTAAAAAAATTGTGGAGAACGTTATCAACCTTCTAAAACTATAAACATCATGCCAGATTGTCCACTTAAACCTTTTTTTGCATAAAATGTCCTATTTAACATACTATTTAGTACGTTACTAGTTAGTTAAAAAGATATCCGAAATTATTGTAATAATTTTATTTAATACTTTTAAATCCATCATTAATACGTAATTAATATTACGTGTTGAGGAAGTATTTAAAAATATCACATTTTTAAAATGTTTATAAATGAGAATTTTTTTAGAAAACATAATTGTTCACACCAATTTGCGTCATATGATTTAGCTAGTCAATATAACATTTCAAAGACTCACCTTCCGGCACAGCCAAAGAAGTCAATAAGAAATGCACACAAGCAGCTCCGGTCCCATGACCCATTAAAGTCACGTTGGTAGGGTCTCCGCCGAAAGCTGCAACATTCTCTTTGATCCAGTGTAGAGCGGCAATCTGGTCCATGAGGCCGTAGTTCGCAGGGGATCGAGGGAAGTCATCTGAGCGTGGATTCAGAAAACCTGTAGCAAAAATTTAAACTCATTCTTATGAAACAAGAAGCCGTGTTTAGTAAAGAGGACAGATAATATTTTCTGAAGATTTTAACTAAGGTGTCTGAAGTCATGCAACAATTCAAGCACATTTTAATATTAAATGTATTTATTTTTCGAATGGATACCTTCAATATTTTATAGTTGATAGTAAAGTACAAATTTAAGCACTTTTTAGATAACGAATCTAGGTTTTATCACATTGATTTATTATTATGCTAGCCAGTTAAAATCACTTTCCAACTAACAAAAAGACTAATTGTGTAAATCTTGTTGAATGTAACCTCTTTCCTAACGAGAAGTTGTGTCCAACAGTGAACTCTCAAATTTCGTTGATTTGATGTGATTTTGAATGTGTTTGAAGACAGTCTTCACTTTAATTATTCACCACTTGACATAAAAAAAATGATTTTTAACTATCCAGATCAAAATTGTGGATGTAATTTTACTGTCTTCACTAGTTGTATTAGACTTTTATTGAATGTATTTTTTATCCCTGGATTGCTTATGCTATATTCACGGTTATGGATTCACCTGGAATCTATCAAGTCATTTCAGCATGGAGTCGAGAATTCTATTATAATAATATTCCATGTAATTTAGAAATATATCATCATGGTTCAGAAAAAAAATTAAAGAAAAATGGCAGTATTGGTTCTGTTTAAAGATTCCATTATAAATTTTGTATTCTACCACTTTTAATAATTTTTCTGGTTTTGCTTAAATAAAACCTTATGTTAAGCAAAACCAGACTAATACGTCTCTCCAAATGGATTTGGATAGATGTAGATAAGACATGATTTTCGAGACAATAAATTTATGTAACGCCCAAAATAATGATGTCTGCTTTGGTTTTGTAAACATAAACATGTAGTTTAATTACTTGTCTTCTATAAGCTGCCAAAACGAATCTACTCTGCTCGATAGAAATCTCAGAGAGGGAGTGAAACATGAGCGCTTTTAATGTATTCCAGGTTTTAAGTGTTCGGCACAGGAAGGAGAAACCGAACCGTTTATAGATATACGTTCACGAAGAACGTATATCTACTACAATAAAACGGTGACTTCCGAGGCCGGCACGTGTTGTTTTGTAGAGAAGGGTACAAGGTAGGACCAGCTGAAAGAGCTGGTCAATACTCTTCATGATAAAGGCGATAGAGAACTGTCATAGTGGCAATATCTCTTCCCAACTTCCTATCTGGTTTAAGTTAAGTAAGTAAACATCTTCTTCAACTAAATCATTATTCAAATTCATATATCCACACACAGTTATGCAATAAAACTAAGCGCTATCTTTAGTAAGACAACTTAAAAAGTGGTTCGTTAAACTTATATACAAATTAGTAATTCTTATCCTGGATGTCTTTCTTCTCAAAAGTCTGTGATCTGAAACAACATTTGATTTTATCCGTAAAACTACTGTACGTATCGCCTAGTATATCAAACTTCTTTAGATTAAATTATTAGTCGGGAACTAATCTCTGAAACTTGGTGCAAACTATTATCTAGTATCATGCTACCTAGACGTATTAAGTTTATATGTAGTGTTCCGTGAAACTTTAACTTTCAAGTCTATTACTGGAAACAGAAGTTGTTCGCTGTTTACAACGTCTGCGTCATAAAATCTGCGTAGGAACGATAACCGTAACATTTGAGTTAAACTCAAACAATTATATGAACGTTTATCGAGGTTGGAATGAATTCAGCTTTCACGGAATGGAGTTTAGTGGCGTTTGGGGCTGAAATTAGCTAAGCGAAGATAATATTGTTAAAAGGGTATTTGTAAGAATGGAATTCAGATTTACTAACACTCAGATTAACTTTTTAAATGTATTTAGTACAAAATTGTGAATGTATCTGAAAATTAGGAAAGAGACCCTTGTCACCTCTAGACTTTCATTGAATATGTATAGAGATAGAACAGCGCAATATAACTTTATTTTTTCATTTAGTAAAAAAAGAGTTATATAAATAGAGTACCGTAATTGTTAAGGCTTACGTATTTAGTATTTTGATCTGAAGAGTTTTTAGGTCTACTCTACCAGTTAGCATTGACGATAGAGTACATTAGTATATTTTATCTACCCAATTCGGACATACAGTGAAAACCAATTGGAGACATACGCACCCTAAATGTGGAAATGACATTCTTGAGCTCTGTTACAATAAGTCAAAGGTGGTCTCTAAGCCTAGTCTGAACGACATCAAATAAAAAAAATGACATTTAAATTTTTTTTTAATGCTCTACTACACTTAGTAAAAGATTTTTTAAAACTGATTTAGGTACTAAATATTTACCTTTTTTGTTCATTGTATTAAAAGAAGTAGTAGCGGCATAGTAAGGTGATCTTTAAATCGATCTCCATAAGTTCAGTTTGAGTGGAAACCACATGCAATTTGGAATTTTTGCATGTTTCTAGCGTTAAAAAGAAAATTGGAATAATTATAAATTCAATTTCTAGTTTGTAAACGAAGCTTTTCAATGAATTTTAAGCTGGACCCTCAATTGAAACGATAATCACTGAAAAATTACAATTTACATAACATTTTGAAGTTAAATAGATTAATGCTGCAGTCTATCTTTACTCGGCGCTCATAGACCAGTTGCACTCGGTGATTAGAAACAATCACCGAGGGTATACAACGATGGCGCGGTCAGTACCTGGATGGGTGACCGCTAGTGGCATGTTACCATGAGCGTCTCCGTGATTCGGAGGTCACGTTAAGCAGTCGGTCCCGGTTGTTATCATACGATAACAGTCGTGAAGCTTTGTTGGAGGCCTTCGGGCGGCTTAAAACATCCAACGGCAAGATTTGCGTAGCCACAACGTATTCTTGCCAGTCCCCAACCCGCACTTGGCCAGCGTGGGGATGTATGGCCTTAACCCTCTCCTGAGAGGAGAGCCGAGCTCAGCAATGGGACATTATGGGTTGTTGATTGACTATCTTTACTAGTATTTTTACTTAAAATTACTAAACAGTTTTAAACAATGTAGAGTTTCGTTTCAAAATAGTAATCAAGCTAGCCGCTACACGCTTTCAATCCAGTTTTTAACTGAAACATTATCTGTAGTCACTCTAAGTACTGAAGAACTTGACTGAAACCGAAATTGTAACCAGCCTTAATGATAATTACTTTTGACAAGTATGGATGGAATTTCATATACAGCACAACAAGAAAACACTACAGCGCCATCTACCGAATATACACCAAACGACAGAATCACGTACTATACGATGACACGACCAATCCTGCATCGCGCAATAGAAGTTCTAGCGCTGATTAGCATATATACAACACAACATCAAATGGTGGGCAGTGATCAATTAGGCATGATCACCCGTTCCTATACCATTGAACAAACTACTTGATAACATTAATATGAACACTCTGTCAACCAACATAATATTGACAACTGATAGCTAAGATATTCTGCCCAATTTGAATGCTTACAACAATTTAAGTGCCATGTTTGATAATATAAAATTGAATTAATGTTTTTCACATAATTTTGAGCACTTTGTGTATGAAAGGAAATAACATGGATGTTACAATAGCACGAATTTGGCTGGTAACTCTCTCTACTTAACATTAATTACCTGATAGTAGGCCAGGCACATTGGTATACCATGCTCGACTGTTTTTTTGTCGTAATAGCGCAAGCCCTTCTACACGTTAGTTATCTATACAGGCGACACACAGCACACGCCAACATAGCTTTGGCGCATTACAGACTATTGTAGCGGATGGAGCGAAAAACTCGTCCCATCAGCCGAAGCGCTAGTAAGCGCACCTTCGCCGCCCAGTATGATGGCGGCAAATTGGAAATGACATGGCTTTTTGTGAAATGACATATTCGAAGGATGCTATCGTTATAGACTGAAATGATTCTACACCCCAATAGAAAAGTATTGTTAGTCAGTTCTTTCATTGCTTTTCATTAAATCATCATCAATCAGATCATCATCATTTGACCCATCAAATTGACCCTGATTATGTCCAACGATGGATTACAACGGGCTGATGATGACAGGGATCAGGGGTGACTAAAGGGGTGGCAACGTATTTATCTTGACTCTGAAATTGCAGAAAAGTGGTGGAATGGAAAAGNTGGAACACACTCCCACTCGAAATCAGGATGTCTACAAGCCATGACTCATTTAAGAAGAATGTAAAAAACCACCTTTTAACCAGATGGCAGGAAAGCCTTAATTAGTAAACTACTTAGTACCCACTCACAGTGTACGTATGTAAAGTTTATGTATTAGTGTGTATCATAGTGTATGTATATAAAGTTTATATATTACCGTGTATATATATTTATTTATATTTTTATGTATATACTGTAACTTCACGAATATATTTTTTTTTCCCACCACAATGCATCTACCCCACAAAATTTCTACACCATCTAAAGGTTGGCTGGTAGAGAATGCCTTGGGCATTAAGCCCGCCGTTGTACATATGTGCATGAAGTTTTAAAATAAATA
Source organism: Hyphantria cunea (assembly GCA_003709505.1). Lineage (NCBI taxonomy): Eukaryota > Metazoa > Arthropoda > Insecta > Lepidoptera > Erebidae > Hyphantria > Hyphantria cunea. The sequence goes on along the minus strand of PKRV01002230.1, from coordinate 110,296 downwards.
AATAAATAAAAGTATCCATGGGCGACAGTACTCATTTACCAATACCGTGACTCGTCTACAGTTTTATTTTAAGATTTTATATTAAAATTCCAACACAACATCTCATTACAGTTCCTTTGCATTCAAGCGTTACATAAGACTTCCTGGCGGGTAATATAATCCAGGCAAACACACTACACTACGGCCACAACCAACCGTCTGAGTTATTTTAGTACAAAGTAGAAAATTTTGTCAACTATGTAGCAAGCTTCCCTTTGTGAGGTTCTCTATGAAACAAAAGTGACGACCACAGTATGTTCACTCCGCTTTTAGTAGGTACTAACTACCGAGATGCGTTTAAAATTGTTCAAATAAAAAGAGATGAAATTAGAACTCCAGGATACTATTAAAAAACTCTTGTAAGAAATCCCAACAGTATTCTGACCGAGAATTTAACCCGAGACCTCTGAATCGGTAGTCGCTTACGCTAACCACCAGACCAATGTATACATATTATTATTATTTGCACAATACAAACAGGCTAATAAGCTGTATACTTATATTGATACTTTTCGTAGAGTACAGCACCGAAAATGTATGTTCTCTTAAATGTTCAATATCAAATTTGTAATAACAACTATGTTCATTACCTTATGCTAACTAGTCAGGCTAATTCCCCTAAAACTATATTAACTCTGAGTCTATTAATACATAATACGCCTACAGAATATTTTAATTCGATTCGCTGTGGAATCGATTTTGCAAGTAATATCTTCATTATTACAGCTATAACATCAAAGGCTTGATAAAACAATTTTAATTCATTATTCATTATAGAATTCTTGTGTCAGGTTGTTGTTCACGTTAAACTCCGAAACTACCTAGCCTAGAATAGTTAACATCACGCTTACGATACAGGGGCAATAGGAACCGAGCGTGATTGAAAAGAAATGCAGATGAAGTTGCCAGGGTCAGCAAGCCTTTAAAGAGATCAAGGCATAGAAAATAATTTACGGAAAATGTATACCTGTTCCTCGCAGTTTTAAAAAGCTATTGTTCCGTTCTAGTTTCAGGCAGGATTTTGTTTATGGGTCAGCTAAGAGGTTTGAGTTATTGCATGTTCACCATTCCAAAACCTAGCAAATCCGGCAACTTTTAGTACTTCCTCCGATCTAATTCTCAAACTAGGTTGGGTCAACTTTAAGTCCAATATAATGCAGCTGAACTTTGATTTCTACCATCAGACCTCCACAACCCAAGTCCTACATGATTTGGAACTTCTGTGGAAAGACTGTTGTGTGATATATTCGAGTTGTAATGATACTCACTAATATTCGTATGGAAATATAACCGTCGGCTTAAAGGACTCTCCACAAAAAAAAAGTTAAATAAATAAATGTAATTACAGTCACAGATTTCGCGTTTTATGTCTTTTGAAACTTTTATGCCTCAACATCTAACAACAGCTATACACAAGTTCTGGTGTAAAAAATATTTTTATGCCAAAACGGGCAAAGAAGTAGACAGAACATCTGATGGTAAGCAACTACTACTGTTGATGCACATCTGCCACTAAGGTGTAACAAGTGAAGAAAGAAGAAAGTAAAAAATATTTTCTTTGTTGCCTTTTATGTGTTCCCCCACTATCAGGATGATGGAAGCTAGAGCTTGGGTAACTACACTCACAGAATACAAGGTAACCAATGGATTGTTTAAAACCGTTTTTCTGTAAGGTCGTGGTATAATTCCGGTCAATATCTCCCATTTGTGCTACAAACCTCTTCTAAGTTATTTAATGTTTGCTGTTTATAAACATTTTCAACATTCGATTTCGTGTTCCTTGCAATAAAAGAGATTGAACGGAACAATATAACATAAAAAGTCAATTTAAACTGAAAACTTTTAATCAGTATACGCCTCAGGAGCATAAAATTGCATGTCATGCAACAATTTTATAGATTTAGAATTTTATAGAGACACCGATGTTGTCGTAAACCGTTAAACAACGTTTTTTATTTGCACTTCTTGACTAGGAAAGATCATTATTTTTTGTTTTAAACAGAGATTATTTTACATTGTATTTAATAATGATAAAATAGTGAATGATAAAGGTATTGTGATCTCGTGACTAGTGATCCTAACTGATAAGCCAGAGGTGCTTGGTTCGATTCGCACCCGGGAAAACTATTGTGTTTCATGTGACGACCTTATGTTCCTACTGACTGACAAATATTATCATAGTTGACAACCTTTTACTTTAGACTAGGCGACCAGTGCCCACTTCATAGGGCGTTAACTGCTCGTTTTTTTTGACTTCATTTACAAATACTATTATTTTGAACGTATTTTTTTTAATCGTAATAAAATAAGGCCGATGTTGCTCCTGAATAGTGTCGCTTTCTGTTAGTGAAAGAATTTTAACCACCTGCAATCATACAAAGCTAGAAAGTTTACCTCTTTATAATATTGTTTGCTTATAATATATATATTAAGTCTGTGTATGTATTTATTTATATGTATGTGCATATGAGTAGTATGAGTAGATATGTATTTATATACGAATGTTAAATATTTTGAATTTAGTTTTTTTTTTTGTAATTATTCACATTTAAATGGATCTGAGATTTGTGTACCCTACTACTAGTACCCTAATTAATGTCACCAAATTATCCGTATAAAGGTTGTCTGTAAGAGATCGCCATGAGCGATAAGACCGCCAATTGTCACATTTGTATGTTGTAATTCTTTTTTTTCTGTTAAGTGTGTACAATAAAAGTAAATGAATAAATAAATATTAGTATAGATAGAGTTTTACTCTACGAGAATGACTCGTCTGTCAGTGTCAAATGATTGAGAATACTGATTGCTAAGTTCGTTAAGTCGTTGAATCGATTCCCATCCGGAACAAAAATTGTTTGGTCAATTATAATGATCAGTAGTTGTACTATGTTTTTAAAAATGAGAAAAAGCTGAATAGATCTGGATGAAATTTAGCACTTTTTCGGATAATATTTTAAAGTAACATGGATAAACGATTCTTTTTGTTAAAGTGACCAACTTTTACTTCATACCAACGAAGCCATGGAAAGGGAAACCAAGCAAGGGATCGTCTTACTAAGTGGAATATTATCCTTTAGAGGCATGATTTCTAGATACAAAATGGTCGTTGAAGCGTTCTTGCTTTGTTAAGTACAAAATGTACGTTTGGTGGTATTTTTAGAGTGATATCACTTGACATAATTTGATTCAGGTTATTTTGCTATCCGGTTGTGTTACACGATGTTTGTTACCTTAATACTCCATAAATTATTTTTGTTATTCTATGCTATTTACCAATTAGATGGTGGTATAAGTTTGAAAACAATGATAATCATAGAAAGGTTTGGACTTTTACCCTGAAGAGTTGTTAAATCTTAGAATTCACAGTAGTCCGGGCTTTTTTAGTTTAGGAAATATATATTTTATGTAGTCAACTTCTCGCTCTAAAATTAATCTATCGCGTTTATACTTTTTTATAGTATGAACGGTATAAGTATATATAGATGAAAATAGTAAAACTGTAAAGGTTCCCTGTTAGGATCATGGAACCTGACAAATATATACATTATTTACAACAAACAAACAAAAAATAAAAATAAATTATAATAAATAAATAAAATAAAATAAAAATAAAAAGCCTTTTATTTCCTTCAGAAAACTACACGTTTACAAAAATTAATTGTTTTTTAGTATCAAAAGTTTTAATTATACAAATGAAAGTTTTAATTTAAAAACATAGATAAGTTAATAAGTTTTAAAGTTTTTAAGTTAATAGTTCCCGTTATTTTATGCAGGTTTTTAATACTAAATATTAAGTATATTATTCTGTAGGAACCCCTCTGCAGGTAAAGGCCTCCTCCAAATGTAGCCAATTTTCTCTGGATTGCGCTATTTGCATCCAGTTTGGACCCGCTATTTGTTTTATCTCGTCCTCACATCTGTTGCAAGGTCTCCCTTTCTTTCTTTTGCCCACTGGCCTCCTCCATTCTGACACTTTTCTTGTCCATCTGTGATCTTACAGGCGTGCTATGTGTCAGGCCCACTTCCATTTTAACGCCAGAGCTTGTGCTAAACCGTCTGTTGCTTTTGTGATGTTGCATATTTTTGTATGTCTTATTTTGTTTATTCTCTTTTCATTCTTTGGAGGGTTGTTTGGAGGGTTATGGTCATGATCTTCCACGGTGACCAGCCGGCTTGGAAGATGAGTTTGGTTTTCTGATAATTGTTGTTTTATGTTGACGTTGCGAGAGGGGAGCGGTCGTTGCTATATATTAACTTTGTTATTTTGTTGTGAATCTGATGAGTTGTTTGTGTTCCTGTTGACCAGGTAGTTTAGCATGCCCGGTTTTAAAATGCTTTCCGATAGGCTTGAAGTTCTTCTTATTTGCGTTTGAGATTTATTCTTCTTATTAGCCTGTGTATTTGTTTCAGCTCCTTTTGTAGTTTTGTTTTCAGGTGAAGTTGAAAGCATTCTTTTGTTATTTCCAGCTGTTTTGTTTTTTTCGCTTATGACAAGCTTATCGTATTTTATTTTTACTAGGTTTCCTTTTTCCCTTTCGATTCTTGCTTGTTCTTGAAGCTCTTTCCTCTTCTCCAGAATATCTTGTGGGAAATCTTCCGTTATATAGTAACCGGTATTTTTTAGTGCATTTCTGTTTTTAAATAGATTTATTTTTGTGCCAAGTGTACAAAAAGTGACAGTTATTGGTCGAGGTCTTTCTCCTTTCTTGCCTATTCTTCTAACTTCTTGAATATCCCTGCGATCCAATTTTTGAGAAAAATGTTCTTTGATAAAGTTCAATATGAGAATTTCAAGGTTAAAATATGCCGTTTCTATTTCTTTTATTCCGAAAAAGACGATGTTGTTGATTCTTGCCTGTTTTTCCAGAAAATACAGTCGCTTTTCTTGGTTTTCACATTTTTCCTTTAGATCTTCGTATTTTTCATTGAATAATTTAAACTTATCTTCCAATATGCTGTTTATATTTTGTGTGACTTTTTCCGTCACTTTTTCTCCACTTTTTTCTATTGCGGTTTTCTGTTCATCCAAATCTCTTCGAATTTTACGAAGCTCGTGCATAATTTCCTCCATCTCTTAACTCGTTCTATGTAGTGTACTACAGTTATTCAAATGATTATTTGTTTATGCTAGCGCCCTCTTGAGTTCCTGTGTCAACTTGCTAAGGTTGATGGATCGCTCGTAGATCGAAGATGGATCTGACTTGTATTAGTGATACGGGTAGATTATCACAGGTGTCGCTAGTGTCTTTGTTGATCTCTCTACTCGCTTGACAGATCGATCATAGATTGAAGATGGTTTCGACCTGTGTTAGTGGTACGAATAGATTTCCACAGATGTCGCTAGTGTCTTTGTACAATTGTGCCACTCTCTTGACAGATCGATCATGGATCGAAGATGGTTCGGACTTGTATTAATGATACAGGTAGCTTTCCACAGATGTCGCTTATCTCTTTGCTTCTAATTAGGGCAAGGAGTGCAAGTCATCCCGGTATTGATGAAGTAGGGTTATTTATATCACTTTTATTTTGAAAACGATTTCCAGAAATTATGAAAGTTCACGATTTACTTCAGTTTTTGTTAGTCCTTCACTTCAAATATCTAAACTATGGGAGATATAACTGATTATACACGCAATGCGGGTAGTTCACATTGGAGTTGTTTTCACTGATTAAAGAGTTTTCACACAATGTAAGACGTTGTCCACAATAAATGTTGTAAGTCACTTGTTTGTTTATTCACTTTTGTCTTTTCCACTGAGTAAATGCACTTATTTTTATTTTGAGATCACTTTTAGTACGGAGCCGAAGTAAACATTGGCACAGGAGCGCCCTCTCTCTAAATATTATATAAAAAAATAAATTATTGACACATAATTTTAACATATTAAACATGTACTGATACTGAAACCCAACTAAGCCCAAGGCCTGTATCTTGGGAACTATTGTTCAGTCGCACAAAATGTGTTTGTGTATGTGTGTGTGTGCGTGCGTGCGTGCGTGCGTGCGTGCGTGCGTGCGTGCGTGCGTTCGTACGTGCGTGCATGCGTGCGTGCGAGCGTTCGTGCGTGTGTGTGTGTGTGTGTGTGTGTGTGGGTGCGTGCGAATGGGTTCATGGGTTCAAAGTTTATGCGATTTATGTCTGAAATGAAGCAGATTTTCAATTTTTTCGGAATCCACGCAGTCTGAGAATATACATCACATCTTGAAATTACGACTTACGCAATTGTTTTCATGTGAAGAGAAGTAACCCTTGACTAAGGGTCTAAGGGACTTAGTGGGTAAGAAACCAGTGTGACACTACGCATATATTTAACTAGCTCACTCCCGCAAACCTGTTTGCATCTCCTATTGCCCGTAGCCTTATGTTATACAGTGTGAACCAACTTGGTTGCCATAAAAACTATTATAGTGAATCAATCTCAAAAAATAGACATATGTTGTTAAGGAGATTTTTTTAGATTCTTTGAAGGGGAACAAGTTTTTCATATCTTGGTTTTGGAAAAAAATCAACCGTTTACACAGCACACTCAATCGAAGCTCTCAATAGAAATACTTTTCTTCCATTTTTACTCCATTTCCATTGATACTCTTCCCCGTTTGGTTGTGACGTGATAATTTGTAGTCTTTAGCCATCTTCAATAACTGGGCTATCTAAAAGTGAAAGATTTTTTCCAATCGGAACTGTACTTCCTGAGTATTACAATTTAGCTAAAGAAACTGTTTGTCTTTTTCTTCAGTTTTATATGTATTGTAGATAAAAGTATAGAAAATAAAAAGTGCCAAGTATTTGTGCGTGAAATTGTTATTGAACCCAACAGAAGTGAACCCTAAAAGTTTGAAGCAGTAATATTATTAATAATTCAAAACTAAATTAGTAAAGTTTTTGATTTAATAATTTCCGACATTATTCTGTTAAAGGAATCACATTATCAAACTAATGTTATTTTCAAAACAAACGGGCTTTATTGAATTTTCTAACTTCATTATAAACTATTTGATAAGATGTCTTTCGAAGTTAAATGAAAATTACCTCATAGAGAATTCCCAAATGAATTTTAAATTTGGTTTTCGTTTTTCATTTTGAATATTCAATGAAAATAGTATCGTGAAAACTTTATTTATTTATGTCACTAACCCTATTCACAAATGAATACGTATGCAAAAATCATCTTCTTTAAAAAAGTATATTCCTTTGATAAACTCAACTGCCTCTGTGGCGCAGTGGTAGCGAATGCAACTGCTGTGCAAGAGGTCTCGGGTTCGATTCCTGATTCGGTCCAAATGTTTGTATGATCTGCAAATATTTGTTTTGGAGTTTGGGTGTTTTCTATGTATAATATGTATGTATTTACAAAAAAAGTATATATATATTAATATCAGTTGTCTAGTACCGATAGTACAAGCTCTGCTTAGTTTGGGACTAGATGGCGTTGTGAGTTAAAATGTCTGAACATATTTATTTATTTACTATTATTTATATGGAATGGTTTAGAAATAAAAACTGCTTATATATTATTATTTTAGACGTGAGAAAAACCTCCCAAAACAATTAAATAATGAAAGAGGTAATTTTTGTTATTAATGCCTCATGGTCTCTCCTTTTAATCGACTGCGAAAGTAACAGGATTATGTTTTTTTAAGTGTATGTATGTATATATGTCTGTATATTTCTTTGGCACGCCGTAGAGCCTAAACGGCTTTTCATATTTTTATATTATATGTATTCGCAAATTCATTTATCAGTTTAGCAAAACGTCGGCGCATGTACGACAAGGTTTGAGAATAACTGAGGAGAACATTAAGGAGAGTAAAGTTTTTGTGTACTTTTATCAGGAAGTTAGTTGAAGAGGAACTAATAATGCCAAATAGCACGATAACAACGTGCAGAGTAGTAGTAATGTAGCAAGTAAGAAGTAAGAAGTTCCTGTCTATGGTAAAAGAAATAAATTTATACGCACACAAATATATACATTATGGAACATACTTGAGAAGTTATCAGATAAACATAAATTTTTCACTATAAAAAACATGCAAGTAATTTTATTATCAATACAAAAAAAATAAATTGGAGTGTCTGTTTGTAATATTAAAATAATCGCTTTTGACTGAATGCATATGCATGAGTACACGGTACATATGCCAAAATAACGTTTTTACAATTTTTATCTTTCCGTCCGTCTGCTTGTTCCGGCTGATCCCTTGTGATTTTGATGGGACTTTCACTGGTAGATAGCTTAGGCTACTAAGAAGTAACTTAGGCTACTTTTTAGAGTAGCTTTTTCCCGGGGCGTAACTCGTGGTTGTTGTGCCGCGGGTGGCACCGTGGGGCTCAACTAGTTATAGTATAGGAATTTTGCACAAAGCACTCATAGTTGGGCTTGACAGCTTATTCGAGTCCACTGCTAGGCTGATAAGAATGATTCAATAAATATCAAAAATAACTTTAGGAACTCAACAGAACTTAGTTGCTGTAGTGCAAATCTGCTAGGTATGTCTTTATTAGCTATAAGGGTTAAGTAATGTCTATACAAAACTTTGTAGTATATTCGAAAATGTGAGAATATTTTAGTATAATTATAAATTATTTAAGCCTGCATTCAATCATTTAATAACGATTTGCGAGCTTTGTTATAACAAGGAGCTTGGGAAATATATTCTGACTGGTGAACTACATTGATTTATTGAACCGACCATAATTTACGTATTATAATAATCAGTTGATTTAGATTATTAGTAGCTTGCAGAAAAGCTATATAAATTAATCAAACGTACTGAAATGTATTTATTGGTACGAAGAGTTTATCTAAAATCTTGATCAAACTTATACTAGGCTAATATACCAGTATTTATATATTTCCAAGCAAAACAAAAAGTTAATTAGCCATTAACTACTCCCCGCAGTCTTTGATGGTTCTCATTCGATATTTTTCGCTGTCATTGCTTTTACACTGTTATTGCTTTTAATTTTGTTCTAAATTATTTCTTCCTTTCTTTCGCTTTTCAAATTAAAGTAGTCCAAGTAGTAACTTGGACCACTTTTACTTATTAGGAGTACCTAATAACATTAGCTTTCTGCCAGCTAAAATCCTGTCTAAATCGATCCAGGTTCCAAAGATATATTATCTTTTACAGCCAAAAATTTAAAATAAAATAAGATTTCTTTTATAGATGTACCATTCTTACGAATAATTTAAAATTACAAACATACATCTCCCCTGGAAGAGCCGCGCTTCAGCATGCATGGGCCGGTTCGACCGGAGTAATACCACGGCCCACGGTTAACTGGTGTGAAACAGCGCCTGCGCTGTGTTTCACCAAGTAAGTGAAGATACCCGAGGCCTGTACTCCAATCCATCAGGGACACGTCTGCTCGTTTGCCCCTATTCCAGAAAAAAATACACTCCAATTTTATTTATTTATATATAATCTGTTTAAGTTTCGATCACGAGGTAAAAACACTACTTTCTAAAAAACCGCTGTATTAAGAACGTAATTCAGTAACTCGGAAACTAAACCTCTTAAATCGCTGTCTGAAGATACCACGTTCTCAATACACAGCCGTGACGGTCAATATAAGAGGGTCAGAGTGTCCTGCTATAGAAACTCCAATCCCTTGGCTGACCATGAAGTAGCACTTTACCCTACTTATTATTCAAACACATTTGTCCGCAATCTTTTGAGTAGTGAAAACCTCATTTTAATCACAAAGACAAATACCTAAGCGCTTTAATGAGAATATATGTGTGGTTTTCTTTATATTCATTGCGAGACTATTTTAAATTTAATGCTTTAATTGGATCTATCGCTAATTATACTATACTAGTTTATGTCCGCGGCTCCGCCCTCGTATATGTAGGTTATCGCGGCAAACAGTAGCTTATGTGTTATTCTAATGTATCGGCTATATTGCTGTAAAGTTTCATCCAAATCCGTTCAGTAGTTTTTGCGTGAAAGAGTAACAAACATTAGTATAGATTACCTAATTTCGTACACCCATCCTCAAATTTCAAACGACATTTCTTAAAATATTTCCAAGGTCAGTCAGTTAATAAAAATAATTGCTACAGAAAAAATCATCAAATTCAAAAAAAAATAAACTTAGTATTACAATTTAAGTAAGTCTGTATATTTGGTTATTTAAAGATATACTTAGCATAGTGAGCCTCAAAAGTAGTTGACCATGTAAAAATTTCCTAAGTTGATATACAACGTAGCGAATATAAGTCGCTTAACAAGTCTAGCGCTAGAATTGAATGATCATCTTAAGAGGCAAAATTAGCTGAACAATACAGTGCCACAAGTAACTGAACAACATACTGGCAAAAGTCACTGAACAACACATTTTCAAAAAAAAACTGAACATGTCAAATATATCTTCACCATAAAGAAAAATCAACGTTAATACCTGTAGCTAGAATATACTTTGGAGTTTAATGATTATTTTTAAATGTTTTTCTTCTCTTTTCTACTTGAATACAAATCCCGTTCAATTTTGCGTGATGTAACTGACATGTCTTTTGATTAGAATTGTTTATGTAGAAAAGAAATAAGTTGTAGTACGAAATCTTTTTCGAGAAAAATCACTGTAATGGCAGATATTAATTTGATCAAAAAAATGGCTTTTACGTAACTTGACTGAACTAAACACAGTGACAGCTGAGATGTGAGATATTGAAAAATAAACCGTATGCAGTTGACATTCATGTATAGTATCCAATAACAAATTTTACTGAATTTTAGTTTAGAGATGACAACAACAGATTTACCACCCATCTGTTACTTTATAGTTCGCTGTCGTTCATCTTCACTTATGTTTACGCAAACAATGTTGTTACCTTATGTAAGAGCCCTGGTACCCATAACAATACTTCACACATTATATTACTGCTAACGAACTCTTTGATTCCTACGTTAATGTGATAGTAACAGCCTTTTGTCGAAGATTGATGTTAACAAAAGAGCGAACGACTGCAGTTACAAAACAGTCAACAATACTAGGCAATAACCACAACTTAATTATTGTAAAGTAAGTATTTTCAGTAAGTGTAACCTAAAAGACTGACCTCGTCCGATACTGTACCGTAAAATACTAAATATGTACTACTTAAAAATAGATTCTGCTCAGAGACAAGCTCAATTAAATGATGTACGCCATAAACAGCGGTACCCATTTACCATCAACTAACCCCTCTGCTTGTGTACCCACCTTTTCATAAAATAAATCTGATTGTGCTAAATTTATCGTAGGATTTACGTGCACCCGAATTTCAATTTTCTCACAATAAGGCAAATAATTGTGTGCTCGCAGTAACACAAGATAAGTCTTATCATACGCATGATACTTTATCCTACTAATATTATAAACGCGAAAATTTGTAAGTATGGATGGATGTTTATTACTCTTTCTAGTAAAAATTACTGAATGGATTTTATTGAAACTTTACAATAATATTGTAAATGTTTATACATCAGAGTAACACATAGGCTACAATTTATAAAGATACAATTCGCACAATATCTTTATACCACGGGTAACATCGGGTTACTCAGCTAGTTTGTAAATAAATAATTAACATGAATCATCGTCATTATTTATGTAGTGTAAAGTAATCTGAGATTATGTAACATCAAGTACTTAAGTATACATCATTTTTAAGTCTAGATCAGTGACCTGGAAATAGAATTGATAATGTAAACTTAAACATAACTAAACTTAATCTGAGGAATCACTTTGAGAGAATCAGACGCAACAACAATCAGATTAATAAATAAGCCATATCGTAAAATTCTTTGCACTGAACCGTTGACAATAAGATTTATAAAGGACTTGCTGAGCCCCGCGGTGTTTCCAGCGGTACAACAACAAATATCGGTAACGCCCCGGGACAAGACTAGTGTAAGAAAGTAGCCTAAGTTACTCCTTATATCATCAGCTATCTGCCAGTGAAAGTCCCGTCAAAATCAGTCTGGCTGCTCCAGATATTAGCCGGAACAAACAGACCGACGGACTGACACACAGACAAAAATTGTAAAAAATATTATTTTGAAATGTGTATTCAGTACAAAGCGGTTATTTTAATAATACAAGCAGACACTCCAATTTCATTTATTTGTAGATAAGAGGAAAAAAGTAGAAAAGGTTGGAATGTACTACTTACTGTTCACGTTAATTAATTTTAAAATATTAAAATGCGTTTACATTTTGAAACTAGAAAATTTAAGGCACTGTTTGTTTCAATTACAACAGGAGATTAAAACATGCAAAATAAAATATTCAGAAAATAACCCACATTATTTTTGGATCAAATTGGAATTTTAGCATAAAGCCTTCATAATTGGACGAACCCTCATCTGTTTGGACTTACGGTGAAATTGTAGCGTTTTTGTATTACTTCAATTTTATTTTTCTACTAATTCATTGTTGCAATTAGGTTACAAAATTTTCGCTCGTCAGAAAATATTGATAACAATAATAATGTGGTGACTTTATTATTGTTATCAATAATTTCTATTTTGTGTATTTAGTTTTATTTTTTTGAAATAATAGTATTATTTGTTTTTTTTTCTTTCTTTTGTTATAGTTCAATTTCAACTTATGTGATTTTATTCAATTAGCTTTCCCGTGGCTCTGCCCACGTCTACCTTGGTTTGTAGTTAGGCAGTTAGAAGTAGTCTATATTCTTCTTCGAGAATCAATATATCTCCAAACCAAATTTCTTTGAAATCGGTGCAGCGCTTTAACCGTGAAAGCTACAGACGGACAGAGCTACTTTTGCATTTATTTATGTATGGAAGTATGGAGAAAATATCTTTGGTTTTAATATCTACTCTTTTATTCACATCAACCTTACTTTTTTGGTTAATTTTAAAATTCATTTTATGAGTTTTGACATAAGATATATGCGCTATGAAAAAAATACATCCATATTTTTTATGTACTTATTACGTGTTTGCGCCTTAGGGACCTACCTAATCGATCATCATGAAGTATACATAATATGTGAGGTACAGAGAAGCACTTAAGTCTAAAAAGCTATTCCTTAGAGATATCTAAGTAAATTAAAAGAAATAAAGTTTTGCGATAGGCAAGCATCAAAGATGTGTTCGTGCGATGTGTTAATAAATATAATTTAAAAAAAAAAGTTTTATCTGGTCATCAGATAGGCGTAAGCCGATCTTCACCGGCTCTTAGACCAAGAAGGCTAGTAATAAAGTATTTAATTACATTTTATTTCTCAAATAACTGATTTTCTGATTCTATTTGGTTTCTTTATAATTTTTAATTAATGTATAATGTCTTGGTCTTTAGAACTAGAAGGAAGTTTTTGGCACTCCGTAAAAAAAAACAAATAAATGCTTTATACTTTTGAATTGGTTTCCTATGAGGTAATGACATTTAATGTGATGCCATGGCCTCATAAAAAACCAACTCAAAAGTATGTCATACGATTCATTTACATATTTATAATTTTAGTTCGGTGTTTAAATAAAAATGTATTTAAATTCAGTGACTATGAGAGCGCTTTCTGTTAAACTGAAATAAAATTCATGTGTAATATTTATTGTTACGATTTCATTAAATATTATACTATCAACAGTTAGCACGACCTGAAATTTGTCAAACAAAAGTTTTTAATGCACCTCAAGCTCAATAATTATAAGTTCATTTATTTTCATAAGCTTTTACACATAGTAAATTGCAGTTGTTGGTTTTTATGGTGTCAAGAATGGTGCTAAACCTTAGTTACAATATGGCAGAATATTAACATAAAACGGGATTCTAAAAATATTTTACAAACAAATTTTGCGGTACTTAAAATTTCACTCTTTCAACCCCACGAAAAAATTATACAGCGTGCATTATCTATATTTTACATATTCTGTTTCAATAAACTCACCTAGGATTCCTAGCCTATAGTTGATAGTCACCACTACCAGACCCGCATGTGACGCAAGGACAGTACCATCATAAGGATTGCCCGAACTCCACTCGTAACTTTCTCCGTGGACAAAAACCAGAACTGGATACCGCGCGACTGCATCTCTTACACCTGCTGGAAGATAGGTAAATATTAGATCACTTAGTCAGTGTAAATTTATTTTAAATTTAGATAATAGATAGCGTTAGAGTACCATGCTATAACTCGAATACACAGCTTCACAAAAAATTGTGCTAACAATTACTTTATTACATTTCATGAAGTGAATAAGGTTACCAGAGCTTGATATCCCGTCTTGTCCTCCAAATTCTGGTATGGGAATCATATTATAACAAATGACCCTTGAGTTATAGGTCCCTAGGTGTTAGTAGTCACTTACTATCACATGACCTGTTTGTTCGTATGCCTCCTTAAAGGAAAAAGTAATAATAATATGACTGACAAATAAAACACTCATTTTTCTGAAAATTGGTGTAATATAGTCATAATAGATGTAACTAAAATAATCGTGAAGCTATAACAAGGAGTGTAATCAACAATTAATATATTAGTTCTATAACATAACAATACATCAAGTAATACAAAACCGTAATACCGCAGACAAAAGAAAAGAAACACTTCGTGGAGCGAGATACGTACATACTAATATATTTATCTACCATAACAAGAACCCTCGAAACAAATACCACTTAATCAACAATAGAGAAAGAACGATAACAGATAATCACCAAAGTTATCCAAGAGAGCAATATAGGCGAGGTCATAACTGAACTAATACGTTATACCGAAACAGAAGGACTGACAAGAAATGTTGTACCATACATTACTTTTATGACCGTCTTGAAACCAATAAATGTGGTGATGATAGCAGAAATGGAAGCTGCGACGATGGCAAAATTCTCACTCAATATATCTGATATGAATAAATGTGTTTTAATGAAAAAAATAACGAATTGACTATGTAATAATTGACTATCTATTACTAAATTACTGAATATTTCGTTTTTTTTATGATTGCAAAAACTCAATGGGAATTAAAATAAATAATTAATATTATATTTTGTTTATTATCTGACTTTTGATATATTGATAGTAATAGATAAAAAAACGTATAAAATAAAGTATAATTGTAAGTAAAGTGGCTATCAGAGGCATCAGTCAAATTAGTTTAAATACTAACCAGAACATGAAGATGAACTTTGACAATGGTAACACGAAAATGGTTAATTTTATAATCAATAGTCTTGTGAAATTATTAAACGTAATGGTACATTTCTATCCATCCATCCACACCGTATTCGGTGATGGCGACTCTCTCCTGATCATCCCAGGTTCACCCTTTGATGGGCTCTGTTGTGGCTAGCAAAACCGAATTTAGTTTTAAAAATCCGGTTGCATTGTGCACAGTAAAGCTGGCAGTCCAAGTTAAAGGTATATTTTACGATATTTTGGTCCTGGTTTTGCATTTTTGACACTTCACGTCATTAACCTTCATACGCGCAGTCTCGAACCCTCGACGCCCGTAGCAACTATCCTTTGCCACTCGGATCCGAGACCAGTAATATGCTCCCAGGAATATATTGGTATGGCACACGCGAGGAGGTTACGCTTAAAAATGTCTTTGTTCCGGAAGTATTAACCACTTTGTCTACGTTTTCCGCAAGTTAGCTCAGATTAAAAGATTGCTTTTGATAATCTGTTGTCTCACATGCATGATACGTGGCCGGTCCATCTCAACTGCCGTATCATTATAAGGGGTTCTTCTACAGGTACTGTCCCGAAGGCCGCAGCACTTGAGGTTGATACTGGAGCGATCCACAGCGTAATCTCCAGGTGGTTTCTTTAATAGTCTTACAAGTTCTGATGACTAAACCAAATCAGCAGCTCAATAAACAAATAACACTCTCAACCTAGATAACCGAGGCATATATATATATAGGATAGCAAATTCGAACCCGAAAGTAATATGTAAATGTTTTCAAGTAAATGAAATACTGACTTAGTGTAATAGATAATAGAAGGCTTTGGTAAAGCTTCCTTTCGTGGAAGTCTTTAGGAGAGATTTATATCCAACAGCTTGCACACCGAAGCTCAAGGAAAATATGTTTTTTTCCATTATAATATAAGAATATGTATTATTATTTTACCATCATTTACTGCACTTAATTGAATTCATTCGTGACAATTTCGAGATTTAAAGCATATATTTTACCAGATGCTTTCAAATCTTCAACATTTCATTATAGATACAAACAAATTTCTACTATCACGATGATCTATAAAATTTATCATACCCCACAATATTTATTGCAGCATTTATTTTTATATATGGGCCTGCCATGAGCAGAATCCAATAGCGGTGGTCATTATACTTATTGCGAATACAGACAATGCAACAACGCAGCACGGTACAGCAGCTTACTATGGCGGCCTAGTGATGCTTCTACATCATTGGACCTCCGATCTCACACTCACCAACGAATCTCGACAGCACAAATGCTGTCATTTTACGTCGATCTGTTGTGCGAGGGTAGTGCCAGCCTGTTTGTGCTGGAATCAGCGTGGCTCCACTACCTATATTCGGTTATGCTATTTATATAGGCGTCAAAAGTAATTAGGTCATTTTACCTTTTAAATAACTTACGTGATTTATGACCCACACGACTTTTATTTGCAAATTCCTTAGTATAATCTTCTAAGAGTATAATTGACCTCGCCTTGTTGAAGATCTGTAACATAATTATGTAGCACTTTTGTACAAATGACCTAATTAAATTCTTCTTTATTTCCACTTTGAATTTCTTTTGTCAGTTTTTAATTTAGCTTCCATAACTTATTTTACACTTTAAGTCATTGGTTTAAGAACTATTTTCGCTTGTGACAAGATGGCACATTTAATCGCAAGTGACGAATGTGGGGCATGTTGGGAATACTTGGAAATGAGTTATGCTTTTGAACTAAATTTGAGAGTAGGGGTTTTACTGAGCGGACGTTCAGGAAGATACTATAATAACAAAGCATATAGTATGAAAGGTAACTTACTAGAATATGTTGGTTTAAGAAATCAGGTAAAGCACACAAAACACGAAAATAAGATGTGTTATGAAATGAATTTAATACATATAAACCTTGAAATATGTATTATTTTCCCATTGCAAAATTTCGTTTTTCTATATTTCTATAAAGAACAACAATTAAAAAAAGAATACCGCATTTAAAAACACACCAGACATAACAATACCGCACATTATCTCCTATCTTTCCATTCAAATTGTCGGGTAAGAAATAAGAAAAAAAGAATAGCTGTCTATCGGATTCGACGGGAATTTCCAACGAAGATTCGAGATATCTCTCCTCTCCCCTACTTCGCCTTATCTCAGTCATGATGGATCGGGAAGAAAAGGATAAATCAAGTTTTTGTTCGGAATAATATGTGTGGTTCAAGCGAGGGACGTTAATCTGTTTTATTTTTACATTTGGAAATTGCGAGGGATAAATATATTTTCAGTTTAATTGTTGACATATTATAGAATGCTTTTTTTGTAAAGTTTTGTGATGATCATAATATTGTTTTAACATTTTACCTGACTGATTCCTAAAGGGTCCAGTCGTTAGTTTGTCTCTATGTCAGTAAAACTTATCTTATTGTGTTGCAATGACCAAAATATGAGGATTTAGTACGCCTTTGTCAAGCCTATTGGACTCAAGCTTGAGTGTATACATCATGTATTTACTGGTATATGTCTGTAGGTTTTCATAATGAGAAGTTAAAGCTTGAAAGCATAATAAATAAACAAACTCACTTTTCTGTATACAATTTTTAAAAGGATTTCATTGATATCTTAATGTTTATAATGGATTTTGTAAACGGAGTTGAAATACTAAATTAATATTTTAATGGAACAGGTTCTCTTAATACGGGCATTATTCTGTTTATTTTGAAACAACTTAGTACAGTTAAAACAATTAGCATATTATTTAGACTATAAAGTTTGTTACTTAGACCATTACATTTAGGAGTTTCATAAACACTGGTTGGGAGCACACCAGGCTATCTTGCAAATCTACTCGGTAATGAGGGTACGATGGATATGTTTGTACATACTGCCGTATATACATTCAGTGTTAACGATGTTAGGCAAAATCGGGTTCGACGAGAATTATGATCGACATAAAATAATATTTACGGAGTCAGCGAAAACCTTAAATAAACTGAATTTAGTATTACCCATATAAGTTCATCATCAGCTTTTTATTCTTTCCCATATTTATTCGGGTTCATAGCTCCTTTCTTCCTTTTTCGTTTCTTCTCTATCAAGTGTAAGATCACCTAGCCACATGAAATTTCACGCAATAAATATCTCCTTTCTTTGGTCATCCTCTACTACTTCCATAGATAGACTTCCTTCACTTTATTTAATTCATCCTTACGAATTATTATTGTAACCGTCAAATTCATCTCTCGTGGGTTCATATCTTACTTATATAATTATCATGAACTTTACCTAATTAAATATTATATTAGATTATTATTATTATTAGATGCAGCTACCGCATCATATTATTTCGTTATAAAATAAATAATAAATATTTTCGGTCTATAACAACTATAACTAAATAATATCTAACACACAATGCCACCTTGTCCCAAATTAAGCAGAGCTTGTGTTATAGGTACCTCGATAACTGATCTAAATACGTATATACTTTTTTTGTAAATACATACATATTATATTCTAGCTGACCCTTGTCCACTTCGTTGGTCGTTAACCACCAGATTTTCTTCGACTTGATTTACAAATATTACTATTCAAACTGAATTTTTCATTCATTCATAATAAAATATGGCCCATGTCACTACTGAATAGTATTGCTTCCTGTTAGTGAAAGAATTTTCAGGATCTGATAGGTACTTCCGAAGATATTCCCCTACAACCATAAAAACGAAATTGAAACTTTACCACTTTATAATATTATTATAGATAGAAAACACCCAAACTTCGAAACAAATCTTTGCAGATCATACAGACATTTGGTTCGACCCGGTAATCGAACCATTGGGCTTTGCCTTATTGAAAGAGAATGCCTTATGGGCTCGACCGGAGTGATACCACGGCCTCACTGAAAACCGGTGTGAAACAGCGCTTACGCTGTGTTTCACCGAGTGAGTGAGGATACAGGAGGCCCATACCCTAATCCTCCCCCTATTCCCATCCCCAAACCCTAAAAGCCGGCAACGCACTTGTGACACCTCTAGTGTTACGGATGTCCATGGGCGGCGTTAATCGCTTACCATCGGGCGATAGGGCTGCTCGTTTGCCCCTTATACCAAAAAAAAATCTATTATACACAACTTTTCGCCTGGGTCTACTTGCAAGGCAACAATTTTTTTTAATCATGTGCAGTCCTAAACCTTTTGTTTGTATCTATCTGTAGTTTAGTTTCGGTACGTTTTATATGAGTGATTCTTTATAGAAAATGAGATCTTTTGTGCTTTTCAAACCTTAATACTCAAATTGGTCTAGAAAAGTCTAAAAAACAAACACGAAACTTAAAGGAAGAAAACAGCTAAGTTAGTTTTGTTTATTCAAGGCACGCGTAATGTAGATGTACTTAGAAAATATGTCTATTCAAATAATATCATTTAAAATCTTTTGAAATAGATGAAAATGTAACTTATTTAAAACATATAGCAGTAAACCACGGAACCCTTCACTAGGCGTGGCTTGATATACACTTGACCGTTTTTTCTCTCTCATAGATCCTAACGAATACCACAAAATTGTCGAGTTGTAAGTCAATACAACTGCGTAACTTTGATGGGGGATATAAATCAAAGTCTGGAGTTTTGTTACAATAAATTCGTATTTGGGTCACAATTGTATACTTTTTTCTGTATACAATTGTGACCCAAATACTCTATGTGCTTTATATCTTAAGTTATATACTTGTTTATGTATAGTGAATACCAGAACTGTCGTAACGTGTGGACTAAACTGAAACAATGAACTACAAGTTTTTCCAAGCATGCATAAAGTCAATCAATCAAATTTTACACATAATACACGTTAAATTAAATAACCCCTTTGTTATATTTATCGTAACAAGAACAATAAAATATACACACAACATATAGGTGTTTTTTTTATGTATGGGTTTGTCAAAGCGACTTTACTCATGATGATGGAAAACGTAAGCATTCAAGAGTAGTGATCACCACCACCCGTTCCACCACTTCTTGCACTCTATTAGGCAATACAGTGCAAGCATGCAGCACGGTAACCTACACCAGTGATGATAACATATATAAAACAGTCATATATTATCATGTATAACATACATAAATTCGCATCTTTCCTCTCGAAGCGTTTAACGTGGGCGTATTAAGACATCCTTACATCTATTTTTCCTTAGCATAAGGTTTTAGTTTCACCTGCGTGTTACTATCTCTAACATATATAGTATCTAATAAACCCTTTCATAATGTACAAAGCATTTGCTCAAATCGAGTCTGATATCACATAATGTGTGTAAGTATACGGCAACTCAAATACAAAGAACAAAAAGATTATTCCAAGCACATTGCGTCACGAATCAAGTGGGTATCAGCAATCGTAAAGATGGATTTGTAAGTAATGTTTTGTTTTCCTCATGTGAACATATCGAAATTCAGTAATGATTTTATTGACTTTGTTACTTTTTTGTATTGCATTTTCTATCTTATCTTTCAGTTTGGAATTTATATTTTAGGTATCTATGATCTGCATGCCCTTTTTCATTCATTTATATTCAAATGAGGAAGCTGGAAATGCGAGGGATATAGTACCGATCCTACAGTAGCCTGAAGAAGAGAGGATCGCCTCTCATATTGTTTTCTATTGTTTTCAATTTATTATTTCTGGGTATAAGCTGCGAAAAGAGAAGCAAAAAAAAAGCAAAGCTAACTAGATCAGTATTGGTGGATAATGATGCTGACTATTACGGCAGGATTCTTATCCAAGGCAAATAACTGGTTGATGATCACCAGTATATTAATTATTCTGTGTCTATGCCTAGGTATAAAACAATGTAATTAATCTATAAACATAATATCTTTTTTTTATGTTATAGCGGGCAAACGAGCAGACGTATCGCCTGATGGTAAACGATTACTACCGCCCATAGACACCCACAACACCAGAAGCATCACGAGTGCGTTGCCACCCTTGGGGGATAGGAAGGCGGATTAGGGGAAGGGTTGGATTATGGGCCTCCGGTATCCTCAATCACTCGGTGAAACACAGGGCAGGCGCTATTTCACACCGGTTTTCTGTGAGGCTGTGGTATCACACGGTCGAGCCGGCCCATGCATGCCGAAGCTTGGCACTACTACGGTCAATGTTTTATATGTTCTAAGAAATAAAAAACTGAATAAATTACCGAAAGGTGGTAGGAAAAATTTAGGGCTGAAAGTATTAGGGTCCAAAAATAATATATTTTTTTTGGGGTGAACGTACCCTAATACTTAGGAGTGCAAAAATCAGTTATGAACCTATTCTCATACATACCAAATATGCATATAAAATTTCATCAAAATCGGCTAAGCCGTTTCGGAGGAGTGTAAACACTAAAACTGTGACACAATCATTTTATATATTAGATTCACATAAATTGTACTTTATTTAAAACTTAAATTGGGATTAAACATGTAAAATCCTGAATATAAGAATAACTAACTAGAATATTCTAAAATAAAACGTATGTTTCAGACAAAAACGAAAAGCATTTTGTAACTCCCGAATGAAACTTTCATAATACGAGACAATTAAACGACTCCTGTTTGGTAACAAGTGTTGATGTTTTTGCATTGTTTCATATTTGAATTTGCTCGTGTGTAATGACGTCACAGATTGTTCCATTCTTTTTTTTATGTTATGTTTTTGAAATTTTAGTATTAAGGTATGGGTCTTTCTATTGGACTGTTAAAATGAGAAGTTTTGAAACGACACTGATTTTAAAGATATATCATGTGACCTACTGTCAATAGAATCTCTATTCACAGTTGGTCCCAATTAAATTTGAGTGAAATATTTCAATTAAATAGATGAAAAATTAAGAAAGATAGCTTACAAAAGAATCTATCTATATACTTATACAAGCTAACGCGTGCCCACTGGGTAGCCGTTGGACGTTAACCGCCCGCCTTTTTCTTCGACTTGATTTACAAATACTACTTCTTCTTTTGATGATATGGCAATCAGCCGGATCAGCTATTTCTGCCAATTTCAAGTTTTTCAAGTCTTCATTTCTAAGTCTTCCAGTCTTCAAGTCTTCGTCGTGATGGAATTAATGATAAAAAATATAAAAAATGTGGATGACATGAAATGGGGACCGTCTTTCGCAAAAACAAAAAACGATCTCCATTACAAATACTATTATATGGATACGGATGACAGATGTCAGAGAAAATGACTAGAGATTTCAAAGAATATATATAAGATAAAATTAATACAATATTACAATTCTTACTAATTAGTCATATCATTTTGTTTTATTAGAGTACCTCCTTGTGTAATAGCATCGTAAATAAGTATTTTAAATTTATTTTTCAAAAAATCGTACAACTCAAATCGTAATTGGTGTTGCGGGTGTCCATTGACAGTGGTAATCGCTTACCATCAGGCGATGCGTGTTCTCGTTTGCCTCCTATGCCATAAAAAAAAATTACCAACTCAATAATTTACTATATTTTACCAATTA
>PKRV01002230.1:0-87443 GCA_003709505.1 Hyphantria cunea | reverse complement strand
GGGGGGGTATTAGGTTTCACTTATAGAAGATAACAGAAAGCAAAATAAAAAAATTGTCATCAACCAAGCGATCAAAATTACAAGTAATAAAGGTGATTGAAATGTTTTAATAGCAACAAATTAATAAAATATAAATAATTAAATAAAATTGAAAACACTCCCATATAAGTCTATAAATTTGAACGCGCCGTTGCCCGTTCCGTTGCTGCTTCCGCCCCGCTTCCACTGAGTTCATGTACGCGGCCTTAGATAAAAAAAAACCTAAAAAGTTCGAATTAAAAAATTATGATGGAATTTCGATCTCTGGGCAAGAACTAGTAGATATTAATACATGAAGCAAAAATTTTGTACCCCTTTTTACGAAAATGGAGGAAGAGTGCAAAAAGCTAAACAATGAATTATGATTTTCGAATACCATAATTAGGCCAAATCAAAAATATCACTTTCTAAACTTTTGCTTTAATTGTATTCATCTTTCGTATTCTCCCACCTTTGACGTTTCTTGGCTAAGGTAACGACATTAAGACGTTTTAAGCAAATATGTTGTACGCCTTTTGTAGTTAACATAACGTAATGAAAATTATTTCTGAAAACCACCTTTTAACAGTACTTCCCATACTTGAGAGGAACGATGATATAATTAAGTAAACCTTGCCTTACTAAGGAGATCAAAGACCACTGTCAAATGTGTCGTGCCTCAATATTCCACACTTTGATTATATTTTATTTATCTTATACATATTCTGTTTATTATTAATCATTAGAAGAGATTCTCCGTGTGTTGGCAGATTAAAATATAGTGTCACCATTCCTTTTCACTCTATGGGTGTCGTAGGAGACGATTAATAATAATAATCTTTATTGACATAAAATATAAATTACAATTATTTGAAGTCCCTGTCTCCCGTGCTAGATATTACACCTGTATTACAGAAACCAGTGTCCTTTCCTGTTTTATATGACCATTTCATTTTTTTACAATCAAGGTAGGTATCACTATCTACATTACAGTACGTTGATTAAAATTACAAAAATTAAGGAAGTACTCTACGCAGAATCGATGCCACCGCAAAAGGAAGGAAATCTTGAAACAAACTATACTATTCTGTCTGTTCAGCATGGTCTAGAGGACAAAGTCTTCTTGGTCTAGGCCTACGTCCAGCGGACTATCACATGCTGCTGACGAGAAGACATTCTTGATTTGAATATAATAAATCCATAGTCTGGCACAAGCCCTCTTACTTACTGACCTAACTCATGTGAATGAGTGAAATGAGTAACCAGAAACTTAACAGTGTGCCGGCTTATTCTAAGGGAGTGATGTTTTCAACTTTTGGGTTAGTATCTATGGGTAGGAATGTTTACTTACAATGTAATGGTTGCTTAACTCCTTATCCACAAAAAAGAAAAAAATCTAAATTCAAATCTATCTGTAGGTGTCAGAATGTTTTTAAAGGATCAATTTTTCTCCATCCATTGATTCAGTAATATCCAAATTAACTGGACCGTTGCCAATATTATCGATATCTAAAGTATTTAGAAATACCCCTGTAAAAAGGAGGATGTTGTTGGTAAACATGTTGTTATGTATCACATATCAGGTTATCAATTGATGGATTACTTTGAGGGCATAAATCAATCCTAACCGTATAAATTCGCTTCGCATATTCGTCAACATATTTTTTTCTTCATACTTTATTATATTCTTTCTTACAAGAAGAAATTGAGAGATATGAGTAATTGGTTAGAATTTTAAGATAATATTAACAAGAGATAAAGAAAAAGTACTTAGAATGATTGAATGATACATTGTCAATTGTGATGTTATATTAACGCCCATGTTCTAGTATTCGAATTAGTTACTAATTAAGATGTAAATGAGATGTCAGAAGTATAATACAGGTTCTTGCAGTATACGGTAGAGGCATGTTTCAGCACAAATGAGGCGGGCCAACTCGAGTTTCATTCGAGGTTCATTGCTTTTTTGCTTTACACTGTATGAGTAAAGTTGCTTGTACTGTATTATCTTCTACTTTTTTTTTAATAATTAGAAACATATATAACAACGAAGGTACACTTCATTGAAATATAAAATAATCTTACATCGCGCATTCAAAGTTTTCGCGCGGATTAGATTATAAATCCACAATATTAGTTAACCCTTTACACAACACTAGTTCCTACACAACAAAAAACATTGGAAGAAAAAGAAAAAGGACATGTGCA
Organism: Hyphantria cunea; assembly: GCA_003709505.1. Taxonomy (NCBI): domain Eukaryota; kingdom Metazoa; phylum Arthropoda; class Insecta; order Lepidoptera; family Erebidae; genus Hyphantria; species Hyphantria cunea. The sequence continues at coordinate 85,217 of PKRV01002230.1, read as the reverse complement.
ACTACATTAAAAAATAAAATATTATTTTTCTTCAAGATACCAAAGGCAAAACATATTTCAACCCTATGCTTAGTAATATCAAGTCATTTTAATCCAGGAAGTATGGCATATGCTACTGAAATAGTCTTGAGTGTCATATGCGAAATGAACCGTAACTAAGACAGAACATTTGAAGATGTCACACGAATGTCATTATTAATAATTAAATAGACAGACTGGGGTTACCTACAATGGGAAGATAGACGCGAATTCGACAAGTTATTAATAGAAGAGTTGTAGTTAGATAAAAAATATTTTTGTATGAACATTTTTCATGTATTACAATACTTTTATTTTTATTAAAGACTAGCTCTTGCGTTCATGTCGAAGTAATTTTTCAGTTCTCGCTACACATTTTTTTAATATGAAATGTACTCTGTATCTTTTCCTGTATCTCTGACAACGTATATTGAAAAAACGATATAGTTAGCATATAAAACACGAACAACACGCACTTTTCTCCATATTATGATAAAAGTAAGCATTGCAAACCTATGATTATGAAACTCATAAATGTTCAAAAACATCAATTATGTTCTGTTAATTTTTGGGATCTCTAATGACCTGCGTTAAGCTCCTGGTCACGAAAAGGCACACGTGTGGAGGTTTAAACAAATGCCGAAATTTATCTGAAAATTTAAAATTTCATGCCATTCATCTATTCTGAAATGAGCAAAGGACGATGGGAGAGAATTTTAATAAAAGACCCCTTTTTAAATTCAGTTTAGAATATAATTGAATTTCATGAATGCTGAGTAAAACTGATTATATATAAATATAAAAGGGTAACAGTTATATTGCTGTACAGAATATAGTCTCAGAAATATTTGTAAATACATTTTGTCTTTGAATTTTTCAAGTACGATTTTGTCATAATGGTGAAATCACACGATATTAGAAATGATTTTAAATATTATTCTAACAAACATAAAACACAAAACTGTTCGCTCAAAGTTCACAATGGAATAAATTTGATATACGAGTATTCATTCAGGCTGGCAGAAATGGGAATGAGAAATGAGATTTTGCACTTTGATATGTGTGTCGCCCTTTTTTGTTTAACAATTACATCTACATTACAACCACAGTACTAATTCACGTTACCTTTAAAATATACTAAATGTATAACGTAATAATTGTAAACTCTATCAAAATGTATAAAATATTAATTCAATCTTACTCATATATTTTTAGGTACTAGACGTTAGAAAAAATTAGGTAATGTTTATGGAAATTCTAAATGTAAATTGTAATAAATGAACTAGACTAAGACTAGAGATTATTGGAACAACTCTTTGTGTGATCCATAAATTGTTGTTCTAAGTCTGGGTGTACTTTGTGTCCGTTTCATGAATGTTTGTAAAGATCCCCGTGACACAGGAATGTATATTCCTAATGCGGAAGTTGTCTTTTTGTAAATTATAATAAAATAATAAATAATAATTGTGTCATATATCGATATCTATCCAATTCTGATCAAAGGTTGGCAGCAATTTTTAAACAGAAAATATTTGCAGGATTCAAATTTCTAAAATAGTATTGTCAATCAAAAATACCTGTTAAAACAGACGACAATATTTTTTTGTAGGTAGGTATGCAAATAGCGCATATTTATAACAAAAGCCTGTCGTAGACGCTTTTTGGTTAAATGCAGGGGTAAACAAGCCCTCTTGTAATATGCAAGAGGAGGTTTCCCTTTTTAGGAATACGTTCGTGCTATTATTTTGTCTCTTATTTTATGTCAGTGTATTAAAATAGACCGGTTTAAAAAGGTTAAAAATGTTGGTTGTTGTATTTGGCAAGATTGTGTAACCTCTAAATTTGTTTCCGAATTGAAATAAATTGATTTCACAGTCTTGACATACTCATACTGACAAGGGTACCTGCCAAGGGATATTAGGCTTGTGAGATTGAAGATAATATTTGTTTATAAAATATGTGAAATATATATATATCTACTTCTCTACAAGAGCTATGGAGACAACACTTTGTGAGATCACAGATTGATTCCTAATATAGTCTTTTCAATATCAAACAAAATGTAGACTTTGCACTAAGAAAAGCGATCTCCTTGAGGAAATCTTGAGACAGAAAAATTAAAAACAAATAAATCGATAGTGCCTACGATAAATTAATTTTATATAATTAATCTTCAGCCGCGTCGGATAGCCATCCTATTAGATTATGAGAGTGAGGGAACAATTGTGCACCTGTTTTTGAACAAACACTTGTGCACTATAACAGTTCCTGCGTAGTAAATTGATCGCCGTTAAAACTGGCTGCCGTGGTCAAAATAGGCTGAGAGAACATCTTCAGCCTATTGCCGTCCACTGCTGAATGAAGGCCTCCTTCATCGAGAGCCAACCATCCCGGTCCTGGGCAGTCCGCATCCATCCACAGCCAGCCACTTTCTTCAAGTTGTCGGTCCATCGCTTCGCAGGGCGCCCTACACTACGTGTACCTAATCGTGTTCTCCACTCTAACATTTGTCGAATCTAGTGACCACCAGTCCACGTGGAGACATGACCGGCCCATTTCCAGAACAGGAGCACTAATTATCATAAATTATTAAAAATCATATAAATATTTTTTAACTATTCAATCTCAGTTACCAAAACAAAAACCTTTGAAATGTAACATAATTACGACCATTCACGCCCTAATTAGTCACATCTGTAGAAATCCCAAAAAATACATTCCATACATACATTTTCTTGAATACAAACAGCGGTCGCCAAATTTATTTCCATATTCAACTAACTGATAATATAAATGCGGTCATCTATCAAGAAGAATATCAATCTTTTGAAAATTAATGCACTATGCTAGGAATGTTAGACTGACATCGTAAATTTAATATTGATTCACAACTTACTGTTTATGTATCTACTGCTTCATCTATACTTTTAATATTATAAGGCTGAGGAGTTGGTTTGTTGTTTGATTGAACGAGTTAATCTTTGGAAGTACTGGACTGATTTGAAAAATTATTTTAGTTTAAAATAGCCCAATTATCAAGGAAGTCTATATATCATCAAAATGAAAGATTAAAAAGTTGTACTGAGTAATTTACATGATGCGTGCAAGTAGCATTATCTTCGTGTAATCTGTATTGATGACAAACTAATAAGAGCAAGATATTGATCAACTTTTTGAAAAATGAAGATACAATTACATATCAGATGTACTTAAACAACCGCTCTACATGAAAAATTAGCAAGGCATATGTATGTGTTTATACATACATTGCCATCTTAAAACCTGAAAGGTTTCAATTAGTTTTTGTCGAAATAAAAGTTTATGCATTTCTTCAAACTCCACATGTAGGAATACTTTTAAAATTATTTGAAAATAAAATACACTCACCTTGAGCTGGAGCGTAAATATTCAAGTATAGACAATCTTCAGACTGGTTTGTTAGAAATGGCAAAATCCTTTTCAAGTAGTCTAACCGTCCTTTTGATATTCGCTTCAATACCGCTGTTTCATTTCTTATATCTGGCAGCACTTGAGGACATACTGGACTAAACTCTTCTGTGATCTTCACGCCTGGCCATTGTGCTCCAGATACTGGAGGCATAAATCTCAAAGACCCAACCGGTGGAGAAGCATATGGAACTCCTCTAAATACCTCAACAGGTTCTAAGAACCTTGATTCTGGCGTTACTATGAAACCTCTGAGATCCCCATTTTTGGTTCTGACTACTCTGGAACTGATAAGTGGTTGTGGTTGTTTCTCGTCCATTGTCGTTTCGCCCCTGACAAGCCTGGACGTCAGTACTGGAAGGGTAATGAATTGGAGGATCATCAGTATTATCATCTTTCTGCTTCCAACGCCAACGTTCTAGCAACTGTCCGCGGTCGCTGACTGCTATAAGTCGACCATTATGTCTATTTATTGGAATCCTGAACAGCATTTACTAGGTTTTCTGTAACAAAAGAAATATGTTTTATAAATAAGCTATTCTGCATTACCACATCAAGTCATAAAATGTATGTATGTATATTAATAAAGTTTTAAAAACAAGATACTAGGGCTTTAATCAATTGAAAAAAACTGGTTCGTTGGTCTAGAGTATAGCGAATGCAACTACCAATCAAGAGATCTCGAATCTGATACCGGGTCGGGCCATAAAGTGTTATTAGACTATTCTTACAGGAAATTTCTAATAACAGCCAGCAGGACTATGACAGTTTGCGATGTTTCAATTTCTTGCGACACGTCGGGAGTGTACTTTACGTTGTCGATCCCTGTTGTCACGGAGATCTGACGCCAAACGCTTCGTGGAAAATTCAAACTAAAATAATCTTAGGAATAATTAAAGCTAGGAATATTATATACCAAGTGAGTTCTAAAGCGTATTAATTACTCCCATATCGACATTCAGTTTGTAAATATGTATCAAAAATTCCTTCGATTACAACAAGCTGAAAAATATGAACGAAATAAATAACTGAGATAAATATCTTACACGGAGCCACTTTGTTTCGAACTCAACATAACCTTTACTGTGACAATCGGCTGCTGATAAATATTTGATACTAAGTTAGGTTATTTTACGTTACATTTTGACATTTTGTCACAACATATTGCAACAAAGACCTATTTTTTCATGCGTAGGACGAAATTACTTACTGGTAGCGTTCGCAACTGCTGTCCATGAGGTCTCGGGTTCGAATCCTGGGTCGGACCAAATGTTTGTATGATCTGCAAATATTTGTTTCGGAGTTTGGGTGTTTTCTATGTATAATATGTATGTATTTATAAAAAAAAATGCATATATATGTAATAATATCAGTTGTCTAGTACCCATAGTACAAGCTCTGCTTAGTTTGGGACTAGATGGCGTTGTGTGTTAAAATGTCCGAAAATATTTATAAATATTTATTTGTTTATAATATTTATTACTCGATCTATTACCTGTTTTAATTTTCTCAAGAAAACTTAAAATAAACTGTTTAAGTAAGAAAGAGTTATGAAAAATATTTATTTCTTTTCGTTCTAAAATGTGATACCAAAAAACTATTAACATAAAACAGAAAGACGTTGATTTAAAAAAATAACCACATTAAAATTAAAAAATATAAATACAAATTTTGGAATAGACTTTTGAAATAAAATTGATTGATTTGATAAAAATGATTGAAATAAAATGTAGGATCAAATCTGATTTTATCCTCCAAACAACATTGTAGATAAAAACTTATTAAATACACCAATTAAAGCTTAAAAGTTCAAGTAAAGTTTTAAAATCAACTTTCAAGACTTGTTTACATTATACAAATATGTAAACAGTCCATAAAAATTAAGTTTTTAACAAGCTGTTTACTTATGTATTTACAGCAAACTACGTTCCTCCTGCATTCCTTAGATTTTTTTTGACGAGGCCGTGCTCTTTTGTTCACAAAACCCTCTCACGTTCGCAATCCACGATTCTGTAACCATTTTTCTTTTACCCACATATCTAACCAAACTTATGTGTTTACCCTTCCCGATAGCCACACCCTGAGTTATTTGGACAATAAATACGTAAGAGATAAACAGACGTACAGCTAGACATGCAAACGTAGGTCGTAAAGTGTCCTCTCCCTAAGAAATAGTTTCCTGACTGGGGAATCCAGGGTTGGAAATTTGTGTGAACTTTTATTTGTGGTTGGGTATAGGCAATGTTTAATATTTGTATGGAATTTGAACAAACGTTTAATATCACTGTTGTAATGGAACTAATCTGAATCACGTGTTAATTCATATTAACTTTTTAGTCAGGCCTGTTGGTGTAGTGGCAGTAATCCTGATTACCGAATTAAGGAAGCATTAATCAAGTATGATTTTTGTGAACATAATAAAATATGCCCGGTTGATATACTAAAAAGTACTATTTTAGCCCTTTGATAACATTGGGTTTGTCCCTGTTATTTCGTGTCATGTGCGTGTGTGCATGTTTGTGTGTGTGTGTGTGTGTGTGTGTGTGTGTGTGTGTATCCGTGTGTGTGTTCTCTTTTATGGGATTCATTAGAGAGGCACACTTTAAAGACCGATGGAGATTTGTGAAATGAAAACATTTTTGAAGCCTATACGATTCATCATCATCATCAGACTATCGCAGTCCACTGCTGGACATAGGTCTCTCCAATTCTACACCACTTAGTTTGATCTATGGCTTCTATACGATAAATTATATACGATTACTAAATACAAAAATACTTTAATTATTTCCTAATATGGAAAATAAATTAACATTGGAGCGTAATCAAAACAACCTAAAACAACATCCTCTCCATTACTTTGCATTGATGTCTCCCATTGCTTTTAATGAATGGTCACCCCTTTGTTTGAAATTTACAATTGTTATATAAACATGGTAACTCTACCCTTTATTCTTTGAATGTTTGTTCGTAGTGGACAAACAACAAAGGGTTGTAAAAAAAAAGGTTTGCCATGTGAATTATTTATAAAAATACAAGATTTCTTCCTCGTCAGTATCTTTCATACAGTACTTGATATTTTTCTGGTAGGTATTGATTATATTTTTGCTGTTGCGGTTCATGAATTTTAAATTTATGTGAGACTTCATCTGTCTTCTGCTCATAAAAAATATTATTAAAAAAATAGACTAAGCTAATGTTCGATATTTATTTTGGATTGATTGACCTTTACGGAAATTTGTACTACTAAGAAAAAGCCTTAAGAGCCTTGTATTCCTAGCAAAATCTAGTAAGATTTCTTTAAGACATATTCATAATACAGAAAGTTATAACATAAATCGAATACCATTTTTTACTTACATTGATTTATCAAGAAACCTCTTTCAGCGTGATCTATTGAAGCATGATTAGGGGACATACAGACTTATTCACATGAGTCAACAACGTATTGTAAATATACCTTTTCAGTTTTCAAACATCAGTCTATTGTGCTCGTATTGTTGTATTCGGACAATGTTTCTGGTTCAGGCGGAGATAAGGCATACACGACGTACACGCGATACTGATGTTATTAGGGTAGGTTTACATGGTTCACGCAATAGAATAAACGAAAAGTATTGGTGATAGATAAGGCTATTGGAAGTAATAAATAAATGCAACCAGATTAACCTTTCTTCTGCACCAGTTTTCAAAAGATATTTCTTCCTTTTGACATATGATTTCTTCAATCGATTTTAGATAGAATGTAAATTAAGTCAATAGATGTGACATCTACTATCATATGATCATATGAGCATGCCGTTTGGTGTCTATTCGGGTATATTTATAATTTTTCTATTTCTTAACAAGCTGGAAGAGAATACAAAGTGTTGACCCAGGAGATATCAAACACGTAACGCTCAGTGCAGCAGGAAACGGTGAATGGAATGTTTAAACAATGAAAGTGTAGTCAAAATGAAGCTAAAATCTGCAACACAGTTACTCCTTGAAATGAAGTTAAAGAACTATTATGTAATTATTACGATTAGAGGCAATCGGCTCGGCGCCTATTACGTGGACCAAAATATTTTCAAATAGTAGACGTCGTAGTTGTCTCCGGGTATCCGGGGTGATCGGAAGGGTCCCTGTATACTCCTTTGGGGAAACAGGCGGAAAATATATACTAAGTCAGTAAAGATCTTCTATAGTCACTTCAGTTATCGTCAGCGTTAGATCCGTTGCCATGTAAGCCTTCCGGAGAACAGTTTACCTGTAAACGACGTAAGAGAACGGTACTATTTCACCATTCATGAGCTTACAATTTTCCCATTGGAAATATGGTTTTATTAAATGCTAAGCCAGTGCTAGCAGATGTTACCTTTTATGCTTCTTTCTTGTTCAAATTGTTATTTGAACAAGAAAGAAGCATAAAAGCATTTGACTATTTAAAGTTAAAGTAGCTATGGTAATTTTAAGTAATTAATAAATAATAATATAAATATACTTATTTATACAAAAAATTACAACAACCATACACTAAAGTAGTTTACAATATATTTATATGAAACAAATGATTTTGGAATACTGATACCCACAGTAAGATCTAACTAGTGTTATGGGTTTCAGACCACAGCGAGTGTCTGCAACATTTGATCATTATTTTTGACTAGAAAATTTGATATAGCAACAGTTAGAAGTTCTTAAGGAAGGACTAAGTCTACTTCTTACAACGGTTATAATCATAAATACGTTTATAATTGTGATCGATCAGCTTAGCCCCGCTTTGTTGCCCGTGATATAACAACAACTGCGGGTAGCGTCACGGGGCGAAGCTAGAAACAATTATAGTACACTAGTGTGTGCGTATATATAAGTGCACTCTCTGTTCCCTGGCTCTAATAATCAGACGAGACGGTTACCCGACACGTCCCAGGAGAGATGAGGCGCAGGACCGATGAGTTAGCTTGCCGGGGCACGGGGACTAAAATCCCAACTTCCTAACTAAAGATCGGCTAACAACTTGGTTAGTCGACCTAAACGGCTGAACCAATTTTAATTATGTAATAAACAAATTATGTGTATTCCTGAGGATTCGATAATGGTTTAGATTAGAAAAAAAAATGATTCGGCTCGCGGCATTACCTGCAGGTGAAGTTAACTCGCGGGCCTCATCTGCTTAAGTATACATCCAACCCAACTAATATAGTACTGTAGCATATCGTATACTGCATTTTACTAAAGAACGGGCCAGTTGGTCATGCGTTTTGCATTGGTAAATATGTAATCTTTACCCATAGATATCAGATATTTATTTATTAATAACTTTCCTAAATAAAACCTACCTAATAATAAGGGTATATCTGATAAATAAAAAGAAAAAGTCTAAAAACGTGATTAGCAAAAATAAGCATCGATATAAAAATTAATTAAATATCATTTTTATGGTTATTTTATGCAAAGAATAAAACCTTCATATCCTCTTAAAATATTCCTATATCCTTGTTTAACGGGCTATAAAAAGGCGATATATAATAATCCCGGGACTATCTCGAGGTCAAATAAGACATGACCTAGATGTCTATTTGAACTGTTTCTTTTTAAATATTTCGCAGGCATGGCTAAGATTAGTCAACATCATGCTTAGATCAATAAGGGCCAATATTAATTGAAAACAGACGGAGACAAGCTGTGAATATTATCCGCATGTATCAATAAAGAGTGCTACCTTCCCTATTTATTACATGGGTATCGTAAAAGACGATGAAAGGAGAAAATTATACTGGAGAAAACTGCAAAGAAAATCTTGAAACAAATTATATACTAAACACATCTGGTCAGCGTACAGTAAGCTAAGAACCTGTTTTCTAAGTATTAGTCGAGCAGTAATAGACTGCTTCGGTGGCTTGTGGTCGCAACTGCTGCGTTTGAGGTTCCGGGTTGGACCAAACGTTTGTATGATTTGCAAATATTTGTTTTGGAGCTAGGGTGTTTTCTACGTATAATATGACGTATTTCTTTACAAAAAAAAGTTATAAAAACATATATCAGTTGTCTAGTACCCATAACACGAGCTCTGCCTAACTTGGGGCTAGATGGCGTTGTGTGTAAATGTACGATATATTTATTTATTTATTTATTTATTAAGTAAATTATGGAGGGCTTTTGATAATCGATGGTTTGTTTTAAATGATAAGTGAATTTTAGAAATGCTTCTCTTTAATGTTTATTTTACTCTTCACGGGATAAATGTGTCATTTGTTAATGGATGACCTGTATACTGGTTGGCCCCCTATACTCAAAAAAGTATTTAGCATAACTTGGTACTATCTCATTATTTTTTTATAAATTCTAAAGTAGCCCTGCCTGCCTGCCTGTTATGCTTTGACGGTTAAAATGCTGCACCGATTTCGATAAAAATACTTTGATTCTTGAGGAAAGGCAGAGCTATCGGTAAAAACTAGTATTGCATAAAAACAGGTAGTATTAACAACACTACATAACATTTAGTGATTGCAGGGTTGCTATACGAGGTTAATAGTTACTTTTAGAATAAATGTTGGTAGATTTAAATTGATTAGAAGAAATGCGAACAACGACTATAACAACAGCGGTTCTACGCTAATGCATGTTCTACGCAGATGACATAGTTCTTACTGAAAAAGATGTCGAACTGCTCCAAAATACCCTCGAAAAGTGGCGATTTGCATTGGTTCTGGGCATATAATAGGCTAACGAGGAATAAGTCCATACTTGTTCGTCTTCTGACCACATGAAACATATTGAATACTACTCTAACACCATTCACCGCAATTATATTTCATTATCCTATTATTATTTTTAACCCCCGACGCAAAAAGAGGGGTTTTTATATGTTTGACGTCCATGTCTGTCTGTCTGTCTGTGTGAGTGTGTGTCTGTGGCAGCGTAGCTCTCCAACGAATGGGCCGGTTCAATGAAGTTTTTTTCATTCGAAAGCTAGGTTCCTTGCGGTGGTTCTTAGCTAAGTTTGGTCAATATCGGTCGAGCAGTGTATATTATTTTGGAAGAGATATATTCTTTTGTATCAGCTCTTTTCCAAAATAATATACGGTATTTTTGGCGTATGACTACGCGATTAAGTGCTTGTGAAGGGAGCTTTTTAAATTTTTGCTTGTAATTTTTAAATAAGTGTTATATTATTCTTTTCTACTCCCCACTATCCTCGTACCCAAATTAAAGTCAGTTTAAGCCCGGGCTTTACGTCAAACAAAATCAATATAAGGGAATTTGTGGCTCGCCAATTTATTGCCTTCAATTATCAGGTTTTAAACTACCGGTACCCGAGCAAGGTCCGCTTACGAAACCGAACCAAAATTATATTTGGTCACGTCTGAAATATTATTTTAAGGTTGTTCCACCTAGGGCTATAATTTAATAGACATATAGTATGACACAAATTTAGACATTAAATATAAAGAGAACGTGGCATAATCATTGTATTTCAAATTTTTGATTATTAACGATTTATCGATTTTAATTATTAAAATAATATGTTACTATTTGTAATTATTAGTTTAATATCATGACTTTGTGTTACTTTATAAGTTTCTAATTTAACAAATGGTGTAGGTAGATGAAAAATACAATTTCCCTATTTTCGAGGAAAATTTCTTACACTGACACACTGATATGTCTATGTACCCGCAGTTGTTGGGTTTCAGATGTGAATATTTTATTTTATGTAGCCATTAACCTTTGATGATGCCATAATGCAAAATCGGTCATGTGTAAACATAAATAAAGAAAATAGTAGAATAACTACGAGTAAATTTAATTCTAGAATGTATTTTAGAAGGTTCATCAGGAAAAAAAATAGTATGAAACAGAAAAACTATCATGGCAGGATTATTGCGGTTTGTAATGATCACTTCATTTTGTTACGTAAAACCTAAATAACATCCTTTTCAACTCTGGGAAGGTCATTGTTTTCAAAGGGCCCTCGAAATAGCACCATTCATTTTCTTTACAAAGAGTCTGCCTTACTTAGAGAATTGTAATTGTTTTATATGTATAGAATGGTTGAGGCAAGATAAGATGGAAACCGGGACGGCTCTGTCTACATTTTGTGAAATAGTACTATTTTCTTTACAAATGCTAGACAAAGTTTAAAGCCAGAATAAACTTCAAATGTCAATGGTTCTTCGTCTCGCTTCACTCTTGACAAATTATAAAAAAACCTTGCTTTTTTGATATCTGAAGACAAAAACATGGCACGTGGCCAAAGTAAATAAAAGTTTAAATAGAATATGTCGGAAAAAATCAAGTTTGTGAGTGATGACAGAGCACTCCATCATAACGACAATAACAGCTGTCACAGAGAATCGCCTGGAGAAATGACATGGCAGCCTCTTAGACCAACTGACGCATGAACTGACTGATGAGTATTCGGAGAGGCTGCCACCATCAACAGCTGTCACAAATCCAATGTGTAAAAGCTGGACTCAATATCTTAATTGGATGACTCAAATATTATGGACGAAAGCGTTGTATTAATATTATTTATTTATATTATTATTGGTGTTTAATTTAGTGCTGTCAAATATTAGTAATTTACTTATCTGACGTGTCATATTGTACACTTCGAATTATTCCTACGTCATATATTGTTTGAATAATCTGATAGAATTTATACATAAATAAGCCTGACCTGCTATCTCAGCATATTTCAGACGTAAGTCTATATCGATCACGTAGTATTCGGACACTCTGTATCTCGTCAAGATTAGGACGTGATTATATGCATTGTAGCGATAGGTTTTAGAATATATAATGTAGTTGTAAGTCAGTATCAGAAGCCACACATTACCATGTAGTATAAGAGTAGTGAAGAGCAGGAGTTCCTGCATACTAAATATTACTCTCCTCGTGCTCACCGTAGTCGTAATTCTATCTAACCTATAAGTTCGCTATAAACTAGTACGTACTAACTTTTAAAAAGTTTCATATAACTCAATTTGGTAACGTAATATGTATACTGCTGTCCAAATGTATTCTCAAAACTTGTACTTACACACAATGTAATTTTACTCATATTTTTCTGACTGAAAAAGTAGTCTTAACCTGGCTATCTTTCTGAAATAATAAAAAAAGACTTAAATCGTTAAAGAACCAGAGTATAACTAATACTCTGCTTCTTTTAAGATTTAAGTTATTCATAACAGCACAAGTTATAAAAAATTAACCAAATAAATCATAGTTCTCATTACAGTTGAAAACGAGAGAGCATTACCATAATACTCCTTTACTGCAGAATAAAAGTCGAGGACATCGCAATATGCGCACTCCAATGCCGGCTAAGTTACGTCAGTAAAAATTGCTTTTAAATTAAAACCACAACGTATTGTGCATTGCAACAGGAAGCGCTCTCGTCGACGAGGTTCTGTTACAGGAAATTGCGGGCTCGGGACCCTGACAGTTAAACTTAGGAATTTTATACACTTTTTCTTTTCATCCGGTTTAAAACCTTTTTAACACACAACTTGATATGCTAATCTAAAGCCGCGTCACGTTCACATTTTATTTTGTATTGGTTGTTGGTTTTACAGTTTAAATGAAATTAAGTCAACGAGTAATATGAATAATGTAATTCTGGGTTTATTAAGCGATATAACATTAAGTCAGAAATATTTATGATATTTAATTTGAGGAGAATATTGCGGTTTTTCTTCATCATGCACAAAGTAAGTTAAGTGTTCCAGATTCGTATAAAATGGTAATTTATATTTTTATTATTTATGCTAAATTTTTTACATTAATCTATAATTTTACGGGAAAAGGGTTGTTTTATGTGCTTCCTCCTATCAAAAAGCATTTTTTTTTAAATATAAATAATGCAAAGAATAATAAAACCTGGCTTAGAAAGTTTTGAAACACAAGAGCAACACATAAAATGATTCAACAAATATTTGTTTGGTCCTTTTTCTTTGAAAACAATTTTAAGTACAAGTTGAAAAATTGTTAAAAAGAACTCTATTATACCTCAGCAAAATCTTTTCGTTCAAAAATCTTTAAAGAAAAACTACATATTAGAATCTAACCTAAACATAAATTTGCAGATCATGTAACTTTATTGGTGTGTATGTGTGTATGGTTTTTGTTTTCATAAGCAAAATAATACAAAAATACAGGTACAAAAAATATAAAATAAATAATGGTATAATATCGTACTGCAAATGGCATTAACGTATCAAACCGGATTTACATGTGTGCAATCGCTTCAAGGCTTAGCCTGCACGCTCGAGTTGTCGTATAAACGCTACTAACATTTTGAAGTTGATGGACTTAGTCCGTACTGTAGTGAATTGTTAGTGCGTAATGCAAGTGCCACACATTGTTTCATGAATCGCATATCAAATCCCTATTTAGAATAGTGTTTTTGTAGTTAGATTGTAAAATGGATAAACTATTTCTAATACGCATAGATACATATTAATAGTTCAATGAAGCTTGAAAAATTACTTAGTACACGAAAAAAATGATTTGAATGAGAACCCTTCTTAAAGTACTACAAAAAATGTTGCCGAATTTCCTGTCTACAGTTAGTCGAAAATATAATCTACGTGTACACAGTATCTTTATAGATATGTATTTGGAAATAAGATATTACATTACTGAAACGTTAGATTGCAAGCTATTGACGTCATTTGGACACTTTAGCAATCACTAGATTCCAAAATAAAGTGTTTAAAAAATAGGTGTGTTAAGAGGAAAGACAGTAGGAGGATTGTATGTACATATCAGTGATTTAAACTAGCTTAAGCGTAAAATGTAATGTTAAAAAATGTGACATTCTGTCTTGAGATCTTAAATGTTATTAATAAACCTGCCAGAGAACTAATTATACTACCCTTAGCAGCTATCTAGGACAGGTTATTAATATATTGAATGAATCGTGAAATAGTGAACGTATTAAATGAACACGTGTGTGCATATGACCTATTTTGTGAACGCTTGAGCCTCAGTAATCAACGTCACTGTTTTCGTCAGCGTTTTTGTGTTAATTCAGCCTTCCTAGCCAAGTTGCCATTCCATAAACGTCGACTTTATTAAAAAACTAGTGTTTGAGAATGACGTTAACGTGACGAAAATATAAACCAATAATAGAAGAGAATATAGGCCTTAGCGATTTTAAAAGTAAATTTGACGTAGAACACTTGCATCTTCGCTGAGGAGGCCGATTTTTAACTATTCTGTCTATTACATGAATCTGTCAAGTACTGTCATAAAAAGCGATGAATTCTTTTGGAGTCTTTTATTCCATTGCTGATATAAAATGAATTCTTACAACAACACACAACACAACATACTAGGACTTTCATGGACCTTCTAGACATTTACAATCTGATTTCACCGTGGGAGAGCCACGCTTCAGCATGAATGGGCCGGCTCGACCGGAGTGATACAACGGCCTCACAGAAAACCGGTGTGAAACAGCGCTTGCGCTGTGCTTCAAAGAGTGAGTGCGAATACTAGAGGCCCATAACCTAATCCCTCCCTCTATCCCCCTCCCCATCGCCCAAAGGCCGGCAACGCACTTGTGACACCTCTGCATTTTTTTTTACCCTTCTAGTATTTTAATAAACCTCATCAAATAGCATAGAGTTGTATTTGTAGTCAATTAAATCCCACTCTCTCTTCAGCCTTCTACCATTTACAGGTAATTTAAGTTAAGCCTTGGACAGGTTTAAGAAATTCAGAAAGAGATTCAGTTATATGTAAAGTTACCATATCTCATAAACAGCCTTAAACAGTCGACTGCTGGGTATAGATCACTCCTTATAAGGCCGCTTACACGAGCTCAGCGGGAATGGAGCGGGAGAGCAGCGGGCGCGGAAGCCGAACGGGCATCGCCACGTTCAAATTTACAGATTTATATGGAAGTGTTTATGAACACAGCGAAGATGAAGAGAGCTGATACTCTTACACTGCTGGAACGATATTAACCAATCATAGCTAAGAACCATCGCAAGGAAACTGGCTTTTAAATTAAAACAACCGTTGCGAGTTACGATGCCACAAATAGACACTTACACATACATACTCACACACACGCACACGCACATTATTCAATGACAAACTTATAACACCCTTCTTTTTGCATCGTGGGCTAATGAAACGAGATAATTTTATTTTATAAATAAAAGAACAAAATCTACATTCTAATTAATATTTCAGATTTAGCAAGACCGATATTAACAGTTTCTTGAAGTTGTCTGTTTTTCTCCGTTTCTAATAAACATTATCTTTAATAAAACATAATAGCATAAAGTTTAAGTACAAAGTTACAAATAAACATTACTCAACATTTTAATGGAGTAACTTGTCATATGTATAAATTATAACAATTTCTTTTTAATTTGAAAAACACCGATAATTAAACGATTTATGTAAATAATCTTTAAATAGATGCTTTAACAAGTATACGTAAGGTTATATTACCGTTACAAGACCGGTTATTTTCCTACAAAATAACTTTTAATGTGATACTGGAAACGTACCCGAATATTTACCTATTAGACGTCAAAAAAAATTGCTTACTAACGCGCAATAACGTTTTCTAGATCGCTTTGAACAAATGGAACCTTTTGATGTAAATTTATTACATTACAAAACAAGTAAGACTGAATCCACTACAGCAAAATACTTCAAATGTAGAGAGTAGAAATCGATTTCTAAAATGCGATTTGCATCGAATGTACCAATAGAGAGGTCATGATTTTCAAACGTTTGTAGGTTATAATTTACATTCATTTAGGACACTTTATATTCTTAACGGCAATTAAAATGAATTCCTATAAAAAAAAAATGTGTTAACTAATTCTGATTGAGGTACGCATTTCATAAAATAAAAAGGGTGGATATAAAGCTTTCTGGAAGCTGTGTTTTCACTTTTTATAAGCTTTTACTCTCAACATGAGTTAGAGGAAAATAAGGTGTCTCCGTTCAACCTAAACCTAATTCTGCGGCATAGCACGGGACCTCTCTACAAAGACTTCTCCTTCAAAAAGAACCTTTAAGCGAATCCTGCAGGTGTTAATAGACAAGTCTTTCCTAGAGTTTTTTATGATATTATCCATGCGTTACCTGATCTGTGCTACAACACTGATGAAATGATAGTCTTGTCAGTTAGACAATATAAATTGCATGATATGTGATGACAAGGTACATACATGTGGTGAAGTAATTAACTGTTACTAATATCACCATTTGCACTTTGACTTTGGCTGGCCTAGTGGTTGAAGCGGTCGCTACGCCGCTTTCTACTGCGGCAAGTGTTGTGAGTTCAAACCCCACACGGATCAACTACAAGAAAACTTTGTGTGATTCGCAGATTATTGTTCTGAGTCAGGGTATTCTTTGTGTCCGTCTCACGTATGGTAGTTAAGTCCCCCGTGACATAGGATGTATATTTCTAAGGCGGGAGTTGTCTTTGACAAAAAATAAAAATAGGCTTAAGCCAATAATATAATTGAAATGTAAAGATAGTTATATATTTTCTGAAGCATAAGTTAATTACTCTAAGCTAAAGAAGTTTATACCATAAAACTGTACGCAAACTATTTTATATTATTTAAAAATCTCTTTTAAACTCAACAATGTCTGGTAAATATTACACCACACCATAAAACATATTTACCAATGTGAGAACGATTTATCGATTTAATTAAAGTTTGACCTCAGTCTTGAAACTTTTGGAGTTGTCGTTTCAAAGTCATTCGCAGCAGGCATATCCAAACCAACTTAATTTTCAAACAAGCATTCAATTCTTACGGTAATACGAGTATATTGTGTAACATTGATATGATTCTTGAAGTTGCCTGATAGTTTTGAATGTGTTTCATTAACAAGCTACGGTTTGAATTTAATTTTTGTACAGTGATAGGTCAAAATTGACTTGACCTCTACAGTTTTAAGTAGCTGTTTTTACACAAGGTTTCGATTACTGTAAAATACCACTAAAAATAGGTTTTTGCACTTTTGAAACGTCATATTTCTGTAAAAAAGAATATAAATAATATAACTTTTGTTAACGTATTACTACAAGCATCCTTTACCCTCTTAAGCTTAGGTCTTAATATATTAAGAACTAGCTTTTACACAGACAGACAGAGTTACTTTAGTTCTTTACTTTGTATATTAGTTTCAGTGGTGGCGCATTCTTTTAGTGGCGCCCTCTCCTAGTATGTCCTGGTACTGTTTATTTTGCACCGATGACAGCGCAATGGATCTTATTACGGAATAAGATGGCGCTAGATGGACATCGATTATCGATAAAGTTGACAGTTGAAAACATGAATAAAACAACATTTTCTAATAACGAATCCTAGCTAAATAGATTTATCGACCCCGAAACCACCTATTAACTAAATTTCATGAAAATTGTTGTAGCTGAATAATAATGAACCGAGTATCTAAACCAGTTAAATAATAGCAAACTTACTCTTGTTTTATTCAAATTATAATCACTGAATTATACATCTAAGTTCTGACTACAGCTGACGTCTTGTGAAGATGTAGGTAAGTTATATAACGACCTGAATACAAATGTGACTTAGTAATTTGTTGATTACGAAATCCATACAACTCCATGTAATCAAGTTTTTTTAATACACATTGGTGTTAGTGCTCTGCTTATCAATCTTGTTGTGTGCACAATGCTTAATTCCGAAATGCAAAAAAATATGATCAATCTTGGTTGAAATTTAAACAAAAATTACTTAAGAATCTGTTATTGAACCGTGATTTAACAGGTATTTTTATGTATATAAAATATAGAAAACTAATCTTTTCGTACCATATAAATTAATTCAGTACCGATTCTACTACATATGTATTTCAGATGTACTTGCCTTATTTTGGGTCTAATATTAAATAGTTTTTTTTATTTTAGGCAGTGCGGTACTACCATCTTACAGAAAACCAACCGGATTTTGTTGGTGAAAGCGAGACCGTGACCAAGCCATCACAGTGTGGGTCACCATGCTGCATTGTTACCATTTGCAATGAGTATGGTGACCACTACTTTTGGATTCTGCTGGTTTCTTCTTGGATACTTACCACCAGGCAGAGTGGATACACTTCGGCAGGTTTTTTTGTTTTTTTTTTTTATTTATTTTAACTTAAATTACACAAATTACAGTCTTCAGTCTGTTCATTTATCTATATAAAAATAACTGTTGTCGTTGTTTGAATTCACTTGTCCCAATGACACACGACGATGACGTTCACAAACCAGTCGAAGGTCTATAAAAATTATTAAGTAAATCATTAGTTCTAAGCATAATTAAGTTAATTCACTCGAAAAAATCCTTTTGATCACTTTACGATAACTTACCTACTTTGAAGAAAAGCAAAATAACTAAAGCTTAGATACTTTCTTAAAAGTAATTTTATTTGTATTTATTTTAATAATCTAGAATAAATAAACTTTCAGCCGTCACGTATGTCAATCATTCGAAACAATCTAAAGAAGCTGAACACTTTTGTCTAATACATCGGGCTTTCAATGACAGTTCTAGGCCACAACTTGATAAGGGAATAAGTAAAAAGTTTATAGTATTCTAGGTAAATTTTCCACTGGTATTATAAAGTAGATACAGCAAAAAAGAAAAGCTAAACTTATACAATATTGCTTTCACGCATGTCCTTCTTCTAATCTAATTCAATACCGAAATTCATCCAAATTGGTTCAGCGGTTACCCGTGAAACCGTAACCGATAGACTTCTCTTCTTCTCATCCGGTACACTATTGACAGAGCGGTTGTGATCATTATGTAGTAGCAGTTTTAAGAGATGTGATTTATGACTTTATGCCACTGCTACCTGTTCAAATTAATCCTGTTGCACTCGTTTACCCATGTTCCTACGGCAGATTTGATCTGGTCAGTCCAACGCGTAGGTGAACTTCCGCAGGGTCTCGCTCCTTCCACTCTTCCTTGAACGACAAGGCACTGTATGGATCGATCGCGGCGCCGAGAAACATGTCCGAAGAACGTAGGGTAAAAAAGGAATTGGAATAAGAAAAGGAAGATGGGAGGGGGGAGGTATCTACTTATAGATACTGTCGAGCCACAACAGATTTCGTACTGTTTTTATTACAAAGTGTCGGTGTTGATTACTAATAGCTGTCAAATTCGATTTATTTATTTCGATACCACAAAATACAAATACTATTAAGAAAATAAAATACATTTTCTCTCTAGCCGTTATTGTTCCCAGGATTATTTAATGTCGGCTACTAGTTCAATCGGTTTCATCTGAATATCAGATTTTCTACGGAACGACTGGCATCGGACCTCCGAAACCCTAAGGGTGAATTGAATTCGAAGATTGACTAGTTGCCAGTATATTTGAGGGATTATGACTTCCCAATGACGATAAACTACAATAGTAAAACGGTTATCTGTTATTTCAACTATAAAATCCAATTTTCAGCTCAATTACCAACGATAAAGAAAACATTTTTGTTCGATTCTCTTTTTGAAATGTGTTTTTATTTGTTGTTTAAGCTTCCCTGAAAAGCTCTAAACACACAATAGAATAGTTAAATTGTTCCACGAAACTCAACAGATCGTGGTTTGCTATTTTTATCACACAATTTTTTAAAGGAGCAATTCATTTCAAGAATAAAAGAAGCTTAGCAACGTGACATGGTTTAATTAAATTTTTGGCAACAACTCTTTGGATAGAAAAAGTTAATTGGGTTTTTGTACATCCAGGATTTAAATTCCATCTCTATTTGTAAAATAAGACTAGGAGACAAGAATTGACGAGCGCGATCATCGATATGTATAAAAAAGAAAGGTAACTGACTGATTAAGATACCCAGCGATCAACGCACAGCCAGAACCGCTGAACCTAGAATCGTAAAATTTTGCAGGTTCGTTCTTTATGTAACGTAAGTGAGCATTAAGAAAGGAATTTATGAAATGCCACCCCCAAGGGTATAAAATAGGAGATGGAAATAGCTACTTCTGCGCGAGCGAAGCGCGGGAGAAAGCTAGTTTAGGTTACAGAAGTAACTAGTTCGAGTAATTAAAATAATAATTATTTGCAAACTAATTTTAAGATACGCTATATTTTAATGTTTTTATATGGCTTGTATCCAGTATTGAACTATTGAAAGCTCTTGATATCTTTTAAAGATAAAATATTTTACCGTCTTGTCCACCATATAGTTTAACTTTGACGCCAAGGTAATTTAAATGCAAAATATCGCAGTTCGAAAATCGTTCTCTGAACTATCACCGTATTCACAAAAATATCACAAAATTAACGAAAATGAAGAAACATTATTCGACAAAGTCTTATTTTAACAACAATCAACCTTAATCAAAAACTATTCTCATTTCCTTCTTAATGTTTGAAATTCATTTAGTTTTACAAAAGCAATTATCCGGCGACCATAAAATACCTACTCAACTGTTACCGACACGACAAAATCACTTTCAAGAAAATTAATTAATACAGTCATAGTTATAAGTAGATTTTCAAAGTTATCGCTACTGGAAAGGTTATCACACCCCAGGGTGGATCGTGTTCAACATTTAATGATAGCTTTACTTCTAACTAGCTGAGTCCCGTGGTGTTCCCCGCGGTTGGTGTTGTACCTTTACAACCCCAGGTAACATCGCGGGGCAAAGCTAGTCCAAAAAAAAGTAGCCTGAGTTATTGCTTATAACACCAGTTATCTGCTAGTGAAATTTCCGTCGAAATCGGTGTAGCTGTTCTAGAGATTACCCGGAACAAACAGACAGACAGACAGACAAAAACTGTAAAAAAAATTTTTTTTTGTAAATGTACCATGTATACATACAGAAATTACAAACAGACACAACAATTTTATTTATTTGTATAGATTTTTGAATGAAATAATTAAACTATACATTGACTTTATGATAGTCACGCGATACTGGGGTTGACGCGTACGTATTCAGTTTTAGAATGAGCAGTTATTCAATGTAATATCCTTTTATGACTGTCGGTATAGTGATTACAATGAATGACGCTCACCTTTCTGTTGAATATTTATATTCGTTTCTTTTCAAACTACAAGATGCATTAAGAATGAATCCTGCGTCACGGGGTACTTTAATAACATACATTAGACGGACACAAGGAGCACCCAGACTAAGAACAACAATTCGTTGATCATAAAGTATTGTAACGTGTGAAGTTTGACCCCACAACACTCAACGCAGTGGGAAACGGTGTAGCGACCGATTAAACCACCAACAAAACTCCATCCATGCAGTACCATGCCAACGTTCAAAAGAATAATGAAATTAAAACAGTACATTACATATTCTTTCTATCAGAAACAAATTAAAGGAATGTTTTACTTTACCCTCTGCTAACTTCAAACAAATTAATAGAAGACAATATTTAAGCTTTTTTTTATTCCTTTTGAGGCATCGTTGTATTTATCCATATTTCCATACTAATACTAGCTGACCAGGCAAGCGTTATTTTACCATATATAGAAAAATTTGACAAAACAATAATAAATTTAGTGGTGGGGGGGGGGTCACCCTTATCATTTAGGGGAATACCTACCTACCCGATATGCACACAAAATTTCATATTTATTATATATATTATATATTTCATTTCGAAGAAGTTTGGTAACAAACACCGCAACACGAGAATTTAATATATTAGATTATAAATTCGAAAGTAACTCTGTCTGTCTGTAACACTTTCATGACTGTCTCCGATATCGATTTCAATGAATTTCAGCATGGACATACTTTGGTTCTGGAATGTTATAGGCCAGTAAGTAACTCGGCAGATAAGCTCATCTAACCAAATATTTTTTTTCATAATTGCAGTAACATCAGTGTATGTAAACCGTACTAAAAGGGTAATCATCAACAACCCATAATGTCCCACTGCTGGGCTCGGGTCTCCTCTCAAGAGAGGGTTAAGGCCATACGTCCCCACGCTGCCCAAGTGCGGGTTGGGGACTGGCAAGACTACGTTGTGGCTACATAATCTTGCCGTTGGATGTTTTTAATTCGCCCAAAGGCCTCCAACTAAGCTTCATGGCAGTTATCCTATGATAAAAACCGGGACCGACTACTTAACGTGACCTCCGAATCACGGAGACGGGTATGGTAATATGCCACCAGCGGTCACCCATCCAGGTATTGACCGCGCCGTCGTTGCTTACCCTCGGTGATTGTTTCTAATCACCGAGTGCAATTGGGCTGTGAAGGGTAAATGAGCCTGCAAAGTCAAAGCGCATAACATATAATTTTTAAATATGGTACCTTTCCAGTAATAACATTGCAAAATGTAGCATACATTGTTACATTATACGAAATTTACAAAGTTATTTTGCAACATCATTTTCCATAGAAACAAACACGGGAACAAAATATTCAGAGTAAGCACTCGCAAATAATATTTTGCATTAAAACTTTCCGAAAGCCGACTGTACATCGTGCGCGTAATCTTATAACATAATGTCGTGCCCGGCTCACATAAGGCTGCAAAAGTTTTAAATGATAAGGCTTTACATTTTTCATTTAAAATAATGACGCCCAGGGCTGTACATAAGTTTGTAAGTTTATGAGGCGAAAAATGTGTTACGGACATCGGCATAAATAATAATTTTCCGACATAATTGCATATTCAGTTAAACTTTCAATTTTCAAATAATATTTAGTAATCCAAGTCCACTGCTAGTACAGGTCTGTCCCATTACACGTTATTCAGATCTTCTTTGAGCTACTCGCATCCAGTTAAAGCCATCTTGCCCAAGTCATCACTCTACCTGGCCTACAGTTGAATACCACCGTGGGAGAGCCACGCCGTGGGCCACGCAAACGAGCAGATGTATCGCCTGATGGTAAGCGATTAACGCCGCCCGTGGATATCTGCAACACCAGAGACGTCACAGGTGCGTTGCCGCCCTTTGCGGGACGGAGAAGAGAATGGGGATGAGAAGAGGGGTTGGAGTATGGGCCTCCGGTATCCTCACTCACTCCGTGAAACACAGTGCAAGCACTGTTTCACACCGGTTTTCTGTGAGTTCGTGGTATCACTCCGGTCCAGCTGGCCCATTCATGCTGAAGCGTGGCTCTCCCAATGAATCTGGCTTAGCCGTGAGAGTGAAATAAACATACAGAGTTACTTTCGAATCTATAGAAATAAAAATGAATCGCTGAAATGTATGTACGCACATAACTTCCGATCAACTGCAACAATTTGGATAATTCTTTTTTCTTTGTATTCATTGTTGTTTTGTCAAAGTTTTTTATCTGTGACTGTACGCTATCTGTGGCAAGTGACATAACTACTAAAACAAGTTTTACAGAAATTTGGAAAAATATTTACGAAAGAAAAATATGGCGGTACGAAGTTCGCGGGGTCAACTAGTTTATTATATTCGTATAGAAGTTTGGATTATTGCTATTGACAGATTACTATAAAACAATGTTTAATTACAGCATTTGCGCACACGATATTAATAGACAACATAAAACAGCATCTAAGTAACATCACTGCAAATTTGTGGATTGCGTGATCAGTACTAATAAATTCACCCCTTGTTAATACGGCAATATATCCGGTAGTACTAGGTCAGCTGGGACAGGGCTACTGACACGGCTTAAACTACCTCGTAAGGTATAATGGAGTGGTCTGAATTCCTGATGGGGACTTGAAATTACACTTCCCTACGAACCAGTCAAGTATGTTGTACACAGTACAGAGTATGTTGTTTCGGTGACTTGGAATTTAAAGTACGGTGTTTGTCTTATTAAGTTTACTGTTTAAAAATAAAGATTTAATATTAAAATTACTATATATTCCTGAAATGTTATGTTTGCATAAATAAATAAAATTGAAGAATATATTTGTAATTCCAAATTTACAGTTTTTTACTAAACGCATGTGAAAGTATATAAAATACTTACATCAAAAAACATTTTATAAACTTTTTATCTAATCTCTGGAATGCCTTGACTGAATTTGATGGGACTTCCACTGCCAGGTAGCTGATGATATAAGGAGTAACTAAAATTACTTTTATATAAAACTTTAACTACCGCAGGTTAAAGGTAGGAGGCAGATACTTCTTTAATAAAAATTACGCTTTGTACGTCATACAATTAAACATTATTATAACTTCGACTGAAAATAACTTATTTTACTTACTCAGTGAACACTAATGTTTGAAAGGCATGACAGTTCTAATTTTTCAAGATTCAAAACTGATCTCGGGAAGGTTAGAGTTTAAAATCTGGTCTGAATCTATAGGCTAACAGTTATAGTAAATTAACAATATGATACGATTTATACGAGTTGATAAATCCTTATACATTGTTACTTGATGGCCATCAAATATAAAAGCGAGCTGGTAAATGCCCCAAATATAAAAATGTACCTTCCTACTCGGCCACTATTTCACTTTCACGTCGACCCATTATTAACTCGCCCTTACATGACCAATAATAGATGTCCGATCTCTCAGTCGGCTGAAAGTCCATTACTTTGTATTGAGTTGTATCGAATCATTAATCGAATCGGACAGTATTAACGTTTGCATCGTTAATCAAATAAATTCCGATTCGAAAGACTTTAGCAGCATTTGAATTTTGAAGGATTGGTTAATATGTATAATAATATCTCTGAAGATATTCTTTAAGTAAGTGTATTTTTTTTATTCACCTGATGAGTTGCTGCAAGAGATTGAACACAGATACAGTCAGCTGCTTTTCGCTGTTTTGTCGCTGTATTTAGTATATTCAATTAATACGTAATAATTTTCAATATTAACTTCTTTTTATCGCGCATTTTAGATTAAGAGCAGAGATGTTCATTTCAGGTGAGATTTAATAACTGTTTATAGTTTTGAATTTTCACTTCTGTCGGCAGTCCTCATAACTGCTTTGTGTTTTTATTTTCGGGTCCTCCTCTTCAAGAATTTAAGTGTCGGTGCCGCGGTTTAGCCGTGAAAGCATTACAGGCTGACAGACAAAGTTACTTTTGAATTTATAATCCTAAAATGGAAGATTGTGACATAGGTTTTATAGCACGAACGTACAGCGCGAGGCACCTATGACGCGCGCGCTGCATACACTCAACTTCGTAGCTGGCGAGGTGGATATATTTTATTATACTCAGAGTGAATTCGCATTGATAGCTCTTTGTAAAATTTGTTACTCTTAGGTTTAAGTAACTAGTTTTTAAAATGTAATTACAATATCGAATTGGATATAGCCTGTAAGGATATTGTAAGTAATAAATAAATAAAGAAATTCATTTGAGCAGATGGCTTTTGTTTTATACCAAGTATAAAATAAAAATAGTTCCTTTTTCTATTTGAGTACAACTAAATATAGAATCTTTGTAGGCTTTGTAATCGCTGTTATGTCTATATATTTAATAACTTTATTATTTTCAGAGAACTTAAATATTTTTACATCAAATTGAAAAGAAAAAACTCGATAATCTTAAACATCTTAAGCTTTATTTCATTTTCCCCCGTAATCTTCTAATTTAAGAAGGGCTTATAATTAAATTAAATTATATTTCTCCCTAAATTTAATTATTTTGGTTTTAAGGAATAATTTTATTCGTATTACAGTGTATTATCACATGACTCTATGTATATTTCATTAATCAGCTTTCCTAGCCTAAAATGTTACTTTGATTTAATGTCTAATCCTTCAATATTGACAGAAATAATTCAGAAACCGATATTCAGGTACTTGATGACCTAGAGCCTAAACGACTTATCGTATTTTTCTGTAAGTGGTGTCCATAGATTCGTCCTAATCGTGAGAGTAACACTACGCAGTAGATATCGTGAGATAAACTAATACGACATAAAAATAAAAAAAGCCAAAAAAAAATATGCCGTTGGGTTTTTTTTTATTATTTATTACTTGTTTATGAACGCATTATAAATCAACATACTGAAACTCGGTAAACGAGCATTCGGTTCCATTGTCTTTTATAGAACTAATTATATTTTGCCAATTTGTTCGTGTCAAAAGGCAAATAAATTTAAAAAGGCTTAAGCCGTAAATACACGTGAGAAAAGTTATTAAAACAAAATAACAAGCGTTCCCGATAAATCCGGCCCACGTGAATAAAAAAGAACTTGGGGTGTATTAAAATTTCAGAATGGAAGCTCTCGAAATGTCCGCGCCTACATTATTAATGTGCTGCAGAAAGTCCAAATATCACGGGGATAGATTCTGTGGGCCAATATTATAAAATGTACGATGCTTTTAGCTTTGCAGGCCAAGGTCTCAGCAATAAATAATGTCCAGTACGTGAGATTGGGTTAGATTATTATCAGATTTTAATTGTACATCTTGTTGTTTACATTACAAGTAATTTGTGTTGTTTACAACTCGTAAAGTTGACCGGTGCCGAATTTTTGTTTTAAATAAATAATAAAAGCAGAACTTGTGCTATGGGTACTGATATGTACGGGTATGGGAACTGATATAAATACATATATACTTTTTTTCGTAAATACATTCACATTACATTTTACATAGAAATCACCCAATGGCCGATATAAATATTTGCAGATCATACAAACATTTGGTCCGACCCGGGAATCGAACCCGATACCTCAAGCACAGCAGTCGCATACGCTAGCTACCACTGCGCCACAGAAAGCTCAAGTAGAAAGCATATAATATTAATATTTTTCTTTCTCAAAATTACTAGATGTTTTTTTTATGAGAAATAAGTCTATATTTATTATGAAATGATTGTTTTTGTATATTTCTTGAATTTATAAAACACTGCAAATCACTATAAACATTAGAAAGTATGTTGCTTGAATCAATAATGTTACTTGAATTGGAATAACACGACGCAAAAAAAAAACAGTTTCAACACGAAACTCCCTTCAACGATTTTAAAAAGGTGTTAATTCTGTAACAGCTAAACAGAGTGCTTAAATTATGATAAATAGATAAGAACGATCTGGATTATCTTACAAAGAAAATAATCTAAATCTTTTTAACGGGTTTTTTAACGAATTTCGATAATCTATTTTCATTTGGATGTTCCACACCTTAGCGCCTAAACTACTGAACCGATTTTAATGATTGAGGTCTTAATAGAATCGTAATATAGGCTCCAGCGACGTAAGTTATATAGATTTTACTAAAGTTTTTGCTTATTCGAGGTCTAGTTTTTTAAACCCCGACGCAAAAAGAGGGGTGTTATAAGTTCGACGTTGATGTCTGTGTATGTGTCTGTTTGTGGCGTTGTAGCTCTTAAATGGATAGGGTGATTTCAATGAAGTTTTTCTTTCATTTGAAAGACAGTTTCATTGCGTTGGTACTTAGATATGTTTGGTTAGTATCGGTCCATTAGTGTAAGAGTATCAGCTCTTTTCCAAAATGATGTTGGGCATTTTTGGCGTATGATTACTCGATTAAATGCTTGCGTAGGGGGTTTTTTACTAATTTAATTTTAGCATGTTATATTTTTTTATTTTTGTTGAGACACGAATTTGAATCCTGAAATGTAAGTTTAGAAATTATATTAATAAAACCTATACAGTTGTAGTGTTAGTCCAAGACAGATCGGGGTCAGCCTTGTCGTACCCGTAGTCCAGCAAACGTGGAATAAGAGGTACAATTTAACGGTCACAACATAAAATGAATCTTATTCTTTGAGTTACACGACTGATATTTGAATGGGGGTTAGAGTAATAAGAATCAGGTTTTTACGATTTATGTAAGTACGTATAAAAGTAATGTTGCGGTCGCATGTTTTATAACTTGACAAATACAGATGTTATCGGTTCATTTTCTTAGCAAATGTTAACAAGAGGCTTAGTTACGTTTGTGTTTTTGTTCGATGTTAATATAGTAACTAGCTTTTGCCTGCGGCTCCACACACGTGTATCTCAGTTTTCGCGGTAAAATATAACCTGTCTCCTTCCTCAACAATCAAAGTATCTGCATACCAAATTTAATTAAAATCGGTGTAACAGTTTAGCCGTGATAGCGTGACAGACAGACAAATAGAGTTACTTACGAATTTATGATATAAGATTGGATAATTATTAACCTTAAATCTAATATGGTACTAAAACTATATTTCATTAAAAGTAAGGTTTATTTTAGTAGCAAAACTTAATATAATTTTACTATAGCGAAAAACTCAATTATAACACCGCCTGGGATGGAGCTGCTCCATTTACACCTGCTGTGTATTTACGTATAATTTTGACCTGACGACAATAATTCATATCTATACACAAATTCACATTTGATAAAAGATTTTGTTTTTTTTATTCGACTTCAATAATATTGAATCTAATTATAATGTTTGCATTTTTTAAAGATTATCTATTATTTAAATGAGACGATAATCCCTTAGTATTTTTCGTCCTTTCTTCTTAGAGCTAATCCATTTAGGAAAGGCCGAACTCAGCTTCTTAAAAAATATTAAATAAAAAATTGTCCTCGCAACCTAATTGCAGAATAAAAAAAAAATTTCATTCCATTACGATATTATAACAATAAAGGATCTAATGTCGTGTATAAAACCGTGGGAGAGCCACGCTTCGGCATGCATGGGCCGGCTTGACTGGAGTGATACCAGTGCCTCACAGAAAACTGGTGAAACAGCGCCTACACCGTGTTTCGTCAAGTGAGTGAGTGATACCGGAGGCACATAACCCAAACCTTTCCCACCATTCCCTTCCCCATCTCCCAAAGGCCGGCAATGCACTTGTGACGCCTCTAGTGCTGCGGATGTCTATGGGCGGCGGTAATCGCTTACCATCAGGTAAGATCTGCTTGTTTGCCCGTATACTATAAAAAATGAACCTAATCAATTAAAAAGTTAATTTCATTTATCAGGAAATTTCAAGTTATAAATTAATTTATTTATTGGAGAGGCCTACGTCCAGCAATGGACTGCGATAGACTGATGATGATGATTTATAAGGATAAAACATTTTATTAAATTGTAGGCAGGCTATATCTAATTATTCAACATATTAATATTGTTCAAATTTATTTTGACAGGGAAAACAAACGACCAGTGTAATGTTCACCTCCTTCAAAAATGATCAAAGTGTATTGTATTTCTATTTTGATTAGGGTCTAGTCCTTTACGTATACGGTTTCCTGTCTACACATAACCAAATATACTTCGTTTAATTCATATGAAATGAAATTTGAGACTGAATTTAATGGCACGCACTTTAACAACGTAAACACTTTAAGTACTTATATAAACTTAATAAATATACTTGTTGAATTATTTTTCATCATTTATAAACATATATATTAAAGTTCCGTCACTTTTGTGTACAAGGTTTGGAGTTGTAGAGGATGTTTTGCATATTATAGTGGAGTGTGTACGAAACGGTGACGTTAGGTACAGTGGGTGATGTTCTCAATTTAAAAGAAGTAGGGATATGCGTGATTCGGAGGTCACGTTAAGCAGTCGGTCCCGGTTGTTATCATACAATAACAGTCGTGAAGCTTAATTGGAGGCCTTCGGGCGGCTTAAAAACATCGAACCGCAAGATACGTAGCCACAACATATTCTTGCCAATCTCCAAACCCACACTTGGCCAGGGCGGGGACGTATGGCCTTAACCCTCTCCTGAGAGGAGACCCGAGCCCAGCAATGGGCCATTACGGGTTGTTGATGATTATGATGATGATGGGGGGATGCGGTTGCAGTCTATCATATCTGCTATCTACAGCAGCCACACTACTATTTTATGTAACATTGTTAACATTCGTATGCGACGAAGAGTCTACGTCACCAATTGCACCCTTGGATTTTATTTAGATTAAATGAAACATGTGTTTGTGAACTGGCCCAATGGAGTGGCATTAGTATGTTGGTTATAGCTCCTCAAATAAGAACAAAAAAAATATCATTCGTAATTTTTTATTTTATTATTGTCAGACCTTTCATTGGGTATAAGGACGCTATATTTTTATTTAATATAAAATTCCATACTGTTTGCTCTTTAGATAAAAAAATACACACATACTCATATATATATAGAGTAAATGGTATTTTATGTAATGCTGTGCAATGTATATTTTAGCTGTTTTATAAAAAAACTTATGTTTGACTTCTACAGCACCCAAATTTTAACTGAGACAAAATCGCTGAGCGTTAAGTCTGCTGATGTGGATAAAGTCTCAAATAAATAAATGGAAAAAAGTTCACTTACTTTCAATATAAAACAGAGTTGTCAGTTCAAGTTCATTAGCAATAGATTTACTGACTTCCAAAAAAGCCGGCCAATTGCGAGTCGGACTCGCGCAGCTAGGGTTTCGTACAAACCTGTAGGTATATTATATGGTGTAACTAAAAATTTATGCTTTTCGCAATTTCCCCTTTATCTGTGCTATAATACGTTGCTTCATACCAAATTTAAAGATTCTGAGTTCACGGGAAGTACTCTGTAGGTTTTGATACCCTTACGAAGTGTCGAGAATTTACAGTATAAACGGCTGTATCTTTTGATTGCGTTGGCTTAGAAGTTTGATTTTTTCACAGCTTCGAGGGACAATAGATTTGAGTATTTTATATGAACTTTAGCTTGATAAGTTTATGCGTTCCTGAGAAAAACGGTCTTGACAGACTGAGTGACGGACAACAAAGTGACCCTATAAGAGTTTCGTTTTTTCCTTAAGAGGTACGGAATTCTTAAAAACAGAGATCTTAAAGATTTGTTGTGGAATATAAAATATATACGTGTTGGACAATCACTAAACTCATAAGAAAGCTTTGCATCATAGTCGCTGCTTTGATTAAACTATGAACTATGAAATTAAAGCAAATGAAAAAAAAAAAAAAACTAATCCAATTTTTGTTTTTTTTTTATTTATTTTTACATATTTTTCTCTCACACAAAATTACAAAAATCTGTTAAATCAAAATATACACAAAATTCCAGAAAACAAAGAGATCTGTGTGAGAGACTGGTTTCCGTACTAGGTAGAACCTGTATGACAGAATAAACAGCCTCTCCTAACTCCAGATAAGTAGGCAAAGAGGGTGTAATAAGATTGATTTCCGTAACATGTGAGATGGATAAAAATGAAAAAGTCTGTGTGAATATAAATGTGAGTAAGTATTGTGTGTTAGTGTGTGTACACCACCCACACACACACACATAGTGTGTATATATGTATGTATCTTTGTGTGTATGAATGGTGCCTTCTAGTTGGCCGCATGCACAGGACTGATGGTCTAAGCAAGAGTGTGCCACAATACAGTGATCCTGTGCAGAACTGAATGGAGAGTTTTTCATTGTAAAGGGAATGTATTTGGTTTTATCTACATTAAGCGTCAGCCCATTTTTCCTGAGCCACGAACACACCGCATCGAAGCCCATCTGTGCGAAGGCGAAGGTTTCTTTCCATTTTTCTCCATTAAAGATCAGGGCAGTGTCATCAGCGAAAGTCACAATTTTGCCATTCTTAAGTTGTAAATTACATAAGTCATTTATGTAAGTGAGAAAGAGCGTGGGACCAAGCACACTGCCTTGGGGCACACCAAAAGCAATTGGCAGGTCATCGCTAGTGATTTCACCAATCCTTACCCTTTGAAACCTCCCGGTTAAATAGTCAGAGAATAATTTGTGCTGAGTACCACGGATACCAAGTTTCTCCAATTTGTCCAACAAAAGTGGGACAGACACCGTGTCAAAAGCTTTCGCTAGGTCTAGAAATATAGTAATAACTTTCTTTTTTTTATCCAAATTGCACACAATATGGTGAGTTAATTCATGAACGGCATCGTTTGTTGATGTACCTACTCTGAATCCGAATCGCGAATTAGACAAAAGATTTTTAGTCTCAAGATAATCAACAAAACGTAGTTTAATATTCTTTCAGCCAGTTTAGAAATTGTTGAAAGTATGGAGATGGGTCTATAATTATTGACACAGCCTCCGTCACCACTTTTGTATACAGGAACCACTTCAGCAAGTTTTAGTTGGTGTGGAAAAACTCCAGTACTGAACATAAGATTAAAGATGTATGTTAAGGGAGGTGTTTAATTTAGACATGATATGTCACCGAATAGACGAACTCTATTTGCTCTGGATCCGAGTAAACAAATATGTATACCGTCAATATTCAAGAAAAATTCCCATTCAATTATGTTCAAATCTAATCAACAGAAGTTATGTAATAGCATTGGCAAAACTGAACAAACTCTATTATTTGGGGCCGAGGACTGGAACACAATACAGGTAATGGTTCTTTTGTGAGTTTATATGGACGCCGGTTTCGCCTTACTCATACATTTGCAATATCAAACAGTTCCAATCTAATGTAGAAAAGATAATGCAAAACAGTAATCGTTATGATACAATTCTGCTCAATCTAAATAGAAATATAATATTGTCTCATACATAATTGATGCTTTAAACGATCCAATATTCCTCGTATGTATTATTTGCTTTATTATTGCTTCTTGCTGTTGTATATTTAAGCCGTTTGTTTTAGTTATCTTTTAATTATAGAAACACTAAATGAAAAGTTCTTATNATATATCACAAATTATGATTGTAGAGGAACGGGTGTGATGTTTCTCAAACACAAAGGGAAGATCCTCAGACCAGGCGAGGTGATCATGCCTGGCAGGTCACTGCCCAACGGTTGACGGTGAGATGTTGCATATATGCTAATCAGCGCGAGAACTTCCATTGCGTGATTTAGGATTGGTAGTTTCTTAGTTTCCTTCGTTACTCTGTAGTTCGACATTTCTTCGGTAGATGGCGCTGTACTGTGTTTCTATTGTTGTGTTGTATGTAGAAGTCACCACAATGATTTAGTGTTCGAGATATTCTCTAAAAAATAATTTTGTATTTAACCAATTTATATTAAAGAATATTCATGATATCACACCGTCATATCTGTATATGCGATTATGTTGACCATAAAGCTGTGACGAAATTTTTGCCTTCCTAGTAACACCAACTGTGACTCCGAAATAAACCTAGCCCCTGTACTACTTAATTTATTTTAGTAGCTAAGTAATTGTTCTAGTTGCTTAATCTACCATTAACTTAATGTTTCATTACTGAACCTTTTTAATAGAGAACCGGAGTGTGACCTCAAAAATCCCATTGTTCTCTACCCTGGACGGTATATGACTGGATCTACTAGGCTTTTCAAATGAAACTACAGTATATCTGTTGGGGTATTTTGAGATAGTTTGACCATTTTGATTATTGAATAACATCCGAATACAGTAATTCAATAAGAAATTAAGCGATTAATTTGCTTTGAAAATGGTCAAAATTTAATGCTGTGATGTGAACAGTGCATTAAATATACGTATTACAATGTACTGTTTATATATAGAAGAAATTATTTACTTACGGTAAAATAAGCAATTCCGCAAAGTATTCAACGAAAATACAACAGACTGCGAGACCAAAAGTAAATATCCTAATAATGATAATGTATCAACACATGGCTGCGTCTTTTTTATACAAAAACTGCTATCTAACATATTATGAGCTCTTAAAATTATTATTATGTAAAAACTTGTTGTAAGTAAACCTTATACCGGCAAGACCTAACACTTGATACACAGAATACAATATTCTGCTGGCGCCTCTCACCGAATATTTTATGTTTCGACCCAAACACGACAGATTAATTCGTAAAACGACCGCCCTCTGAGAAACTGAATGGGATCCCTTGATTAGAAAACATCTTAAGGTAGAATTAGATCGCCCCATTTTTGAAACCCCACACCTTGTTAGGGTAGAGTTTTCCAGTAAGGGCGAGTAATGCTAAACCGATAAAATAAGTGCTGCTTATGGGGCTTTAAATTGTATAACGGCATTGTAACTGTTATATTGTTTTCAATAGAATGATGAAAAATTTATTGTTATTTTTGGATTGTGAATCTTGTTGATAATTTTTACTTCTAATTTAAAATAATGATGATTATTTAACAATACTAATACGTTTCCACTGCATCATCGCTCCACTCGTCTTTAACTACTCGTTCCATCTCATTTAACTCAAATACTCATAACTTTTAGTTATGGTGTTATACATCTGACAAAGTTAGGTCTTTCTAGAATACCAATAATGATACATTTACAAAAGTATCTAAACCATATGTGTTTATCATTTTGAAATGTCGAAAATTCTAAGACACCCATATAGTTTTGATTTGCGTGAACAGCTAACATAATATTTCTCGAAGTCTTCTTTGAATTGTAATCAAAAGGTTTGAAAATGTGGTTTTAATAAGGCCAGCTGACGTTGGTCTTCACAATATTTTCGAGCAACTGTATTTATAGTCCATTCCAGACTGTTATCAATAGACTATCCATGTTGTGACGAATTTAACTACCTACGGAGTGTTGTGCCACCTACTTCTGTTGGAACCCACAATAAACTAAATGAAAACTTTTCGGAATTTAAAATACACAAAATCCATCCACATTTTTGGCACTCCTTATCTCCTTCTTCCTAGTTTTTTAACTCTTTCTATCTACGTTTAGTACCCGAAGTAACCTTTAGCCTTAGCTTAACTTTACTTAGCTTAAAATTATTTACTTTCTGAAGTCCGTTATGAAAAAAACCAAGGGCTTACCTTTATAATATTATAAAGTACGGGTTTTCGGCAAAATAAAAATTAAGATAATGGTGTAAGGATGGTGATGATCATGTGACTAAATAATCCATAATATCATCAGTCACATAAAACTATTAAAACACAGTACATACAAACATACTCCGTTGGAATGTAATATTCGTAAGTTTGGTTTAGATACTTATTTAACGTGGTAACAGTATTTATTTATTTATCTATTTATCTTCATTGCGTACATATTACAAAACATTGAATAAAATGAGTGACAACAAAGATTAATAAAACAATTGGCGGTCTTATGGCTCACGGCGATCTCTTCCAGGTGGTTTTTATGACATTCCCAGCATTTTGTTGGAGCGTGCTGCATTTGAAACCTCACATACGTATCTACATATGTATGTATACGAACATTCTGACTGATGTGGAGCGAGCTATAAACCACAGTCGACGTCATGTCCTAAAATTGCTTCCACTAAAATACTGCGCGAATATCTGAAATTTTACTTTATTAACATATACTTCTTAATAAAATTTAAATATTTAAATGCGATTTCGTAGTAACTAATTCGAAATTGCACATGG
Source organism: Hyphantria cunea (assembly GCA_003709505.1). NCBI lineage: Eukaryota > Metazoa > Arthropoda > Insecta > Lepidoptera > Erebidae > Hyphantria > Hyphantria cunea. The sequence continues at coordinate 49,562 of PKRV01002230.1, read as the reverse complement.
ATATTTTAATTTAACTTTAAACTTACAGTATAAATATCAGAAACCGTTCAATCTAATTTAAAGGGCCCTGACTTATAATGAGATTGCAAATTATTTTACTTGTGAAACTTTGCCTTTCCGATAGCCATAAATTTAATCCAAACAATAGAAGTACTTACTTTCAGAATAATATAATTTAACCAACAAATTAAAACACAATCCTAAGTCTAAATAGCTTTGAAATTGCTCTTTCATTTAATTTCACTAACAAAGGCTACGCTTTCCTACGTAAGTTGTTTTCGCGGTACGGATTGACATCAAAGTTATAAAAAATACCAGTGGTCGTCCAGCGGCCAAAATTCGGCCACATATTATTTTTTTTAGCTTTCTGCACTTCTCTTTCATATTAAATTAATGGTGCCAAATTTCACACTACTCTCCTATTCTCTATAACTCCACCCACATAATTTTCGTAAAAAGTGGTACAAAGGTTTTGCTTCACATGTTAATATATAGATAATAAGTTTATATCCTTTAAATTAAAACTGCAGATGTAAATTCATATATAAATTAATGTATGTACGGTTAAAGAAACTTTATTTCTCTAAAGAATTTACAAAATTCACTTACTGGGAAAACATACAAAAATGTTAACAAATAAATAATAGACTGCCTCGGTGGCGCAGCGGTAGCGTATGCGACTGTTGTTCTTGAGGTCTCAGGTTCGATTACCGGGTCATATCAAATGTTTGTATGATCTACAAATGTTTATTTCGTTTTGGGTTCGAGTTTGGGTGTTTTCTATGTATGATATGAATGTATTTACAAAAAAAAAGTATATATGTATTTATATCAGTTGTTTAGTACCCAAAATACAAGCTCTGTTTGTTTGGGACTAGATAGCGTTGTGTGTTGATGTTGATGAGCTGTCTGAAAATGTCTGAAAATCAAATGAGCGTTTTATATAAAGCAAAAGTGGGTAGTAAAATATATTTTGCACAAGACTATGAACTTAAAACACTCGAACACAGTAAACACGATTAACTCAAGCAACTGAACCAAAGATGTACGATATTTTCAAACTAGTTGGGACATTCGTATTGTAAGTACAATTACCACCTTTATTACTATGATACGAATAAATACTATATTCTGTTAATTCTGAAACTTTCTGTTCCTACATAATTAGAAGTACAGATGAATATTACATAACTGTTTTTTTTTAATTTTTTATTGTTGATTAGTTACTAAGTAGGTACTACTAATAATTTTAGTACCATTTTAATATATTTAATATTTGTTATTGTCTCTTATATCTAGACTACTTTTTTATTATTATTTTGTTTTTCTTTTTTAAACTGTGAATGTTTTGAGAATTATAAAATAGGAAATAGTTAATACGAAGCTGTTATGTGATTTTACAATGATTTTGTAAATCTAGTCAGTGTTGTAGAATTTTTACAGGTAACGGTAATTTATTGTATAATTTGACTCCATCAAATTCAATATTCTATCTACCATAGTTCGTTCTATGTGGACGAGTCACAATATGACTTGCGTTTCTTAGCTTTATTTTTTGACGAGTATAGTTTGTTGTAAAAGATAAACTTGTATGCATATTTCTATTTAATATTTTATGTACCAGAACACAAGTGCAGTACTTGTAAGTCTGCTTTATGGTCATTATTTTGGTTTTTTCATATATTTTTTTGGTAGAAGTACGAAAACTGTAGTTAAAAAGGACCTTTGCTAATTTATTTTGTGTGCGTTGCAAGTCATCTAAAATAGTTTTGCTTATATTTCAAATAAATGGTCAATGTGCGGTTTGACTAGTGAGTAATATATAAGGTATTATTTAATATATATATATATATATATATATGTAATGTATGCATGTATTAATAATGTATGTATGTAATAAATTCATATATATGTAGGTGCTCGTATTTTTATATTTCAAATTAAAATAATTTTTGTTCAGTCTGGCGTGGTCTGTCGATGTATATATAAGTATCATGTTCAGACATTTTAACACACAACACTATCTAGTTCCAAACTAAGCAGAGCTTTTACTATGGGTACTAGACAACTAATGCCAATATTTACATACTTATTTTTTTTTGTAAATACGTACATATTATACATAGAAAACACAGAAACTCCGAAACAAATATTTGCAGATCATACAAACATTTGATCCAACTCAGGAATCGAACCCGAGACCTCTTGCACAGCAGTCGCATTCGCTACCACTGCGCCACAGAGGCATGTGAAGTCAAAATTGTATTAGCTCTTTATAGTTTTACGTATCTTATTTATATAATTATTAAAATTATAATTTTTAACTTTCTGCACTTATTTCATATAGCTAAAATTCATTGCACACCACGAAAGTATAAATTTTGTTCAGAAATTTATGAAAATTTTATGCTCTTATGAAATAATGTGCTTCTGAATGCCATATTTGCTTGCAAAGGACCTACAATGAGTTTTCTCAACGTATTAAAGTAAGTATAGACAATCAGAGACCGTAAAAGTTTAGTGTTTCAGCAATAACTGTTTCTAAATGCTTTCACGATACGAATATTTGAATCCTGTTGAATTTCAATCTAATACTATATTTCTCTAAATGGAAGTTTCCTGTTCTTTTAACACAAGCACAAAAAGGAGTTTACTGTACTTTAACGCGCGTATCTGTCTGAATCATTAGCAAAGTTATTTATTGAAAGTGTTTTCAGCTATGACTAAAAATCTGTCATTTGATGACTAGAATCACTGACTTATGGATTTAATGATTATATTTTTAATACATTTAGATTATGAAGTCGAAGAGTATTTGAATTTTTTTACCAAACATTTAGATCCAAACTATTGAACCGATTTTAATGAATAGGTATCAATAAATTTGTAATAATAATAAAAGCCCGAGTGACATACGCTATATAAACTTTATCAAAAGTTGTCATAGTCGAGTTTTAGATTTTTTACCTTTTTCTTGTACCTTTTTCTTGCATAATATAATACTCTATCAAAATACAGTTAAGAAAAAAGTCACAAAGGGAAATAATGAAGTCTAAACCTTAACTAATTAACCTGAGTTAGTTAGTTAATCAAACTCTCTCGGAAAACTCCACAAATCGTGCGTAGCCATTAACAGTTAATTACAAACATTACCTACCATACACCTTTCGATACATACCCCTATATGTAACAAACCTACTAGAGCAGGGTAACTGAGGCCCGTAAATATCGATTGGCAGGAAATGTGAGAGTAACGAGGCGTAGCGGCGTACCATGATTTATCGTGACCGGTTATAGTGGCTGGTTGCTAACTGGTGAGGTGCATTCGACCTCATTACCTGTGTTACATTTGATGAGCTGGTTATGTAGAAAGGGTTTTGGATAACATGGCGTTTTATTATTATTTGTACGTGTGTAGCTTTACGTATACGTATGTTGAGGTAAATATGTGTAGGTTGAAGACGATAAAGCTTAAGGTACTCTATCTAATGTGAAGAGTGACTTGTACTTGTTGATTTTGATTGCATGAATGGTGAAGTGGATTAAAAGGTCGCCACGCCGCTCTCTATTCATCATTTAAGACAACATATTGTTTTTTTTATTTGAAGGCACGCTAATTTACATTGGCCCCTCTAGTAGTAGTCTAGTAGTAGAGTCACCTCCGCTTGCTTAGTCTACGGGGAAAGTTTGAGCAGACTTCAAGAGTGGGGACCAATAAACTGACTGCGAATATAGACGATGCAGTATGGTGACCTAGACTGTTTGCCTAGTCAGATGATTTTTATGTACCGCTTAAAAGATCCGCGATCATAGTGGGAGGGAAACACATGCGCTGATAATGATTACCAGTTTTTGACTGCCCAGCATAGAAAGGGCGATCCGAATCGTTTAGCTCTCGAGCATATTTTATTCAGTCTACCACTCTGAAGTGTAGACTTGTTTTATGGTGTGTAATCCACAAACTGTTGTTCGGAGTCCGGGTGATCTTTGTGCCCACTTCTAAGACACAAAATATAAGTATACATACGTGCATTTTATTTTAAAAAAATTTGTTAAACATGTATCATAATAAAATCAATTACAGCGCATTAATTATATCAATGATTATCCTGATTTGGATTGAGCAGCTTTAACAACTAGAATAGAAATATATATANTATATATATATATATATATATTTCTATTTTAATTTCTTATTAAACACTATTCATTAGAGTAGAAAAATATTTAAACTGATTTTTTCTTTTAGCTAGTTATCAAATGTAGGTGCTGAGGTATAAATGTTAAGGTAATGTTTCTCAAAGTAGGTGGGTGGTTTTTATCTAGGCAAGGTCTAATAGAACATAAGAAATTTCCATTTTGCCACCTAAATAAAAAAACCTAAAACTTCAAAACGACTAATGCTTAGTTATGTTACTTACTATTATTTCGAATCGCGAATGGCTCTCCCTCAATTAATCATGACATGGTTTTGCAGATGCTATTCACTACTAGGAATCTAATAAGAATGGGAAATTAAAGAGGCATAAATCGTTTCTTTTTCCGTGTCCCAAGTTTTATTGAAGTCTGCAATTTAATTTAATTTTGTCCGGTAATAATTTCTCCACCTACCCTGTTGGACCTTCTTTTATAGAACTTGTAAAACGCTGCCTGTGGCGAAATTTTTTGTTTAGCTCTGCGTTTTTTTAAAACGACCTTACTCTGTGACCTTTTGGTTTGCTGGTTATTTTTAATGTATTTTGTAATACAGAAAGTTCACGCCGTCACCCGGACCTGCTTCAGCTAGGTTGTCAGATGGCCTAACCTGTCACTGTCAGGCTTGCGCTTATGGAGGATGAAGATTTTGCAAACTCAGGTACCTGAGTCGTCTGCGATACCTGGCTCTTTCCTGGGCCTGGCGGGCCGGGGAATCTCACCCGGTCTCGATCCACTATCTCCTTCGCAAGCATAACTTGCTTGCAGAAAGAGATCTCACACAAGGCTAGCGCTTCAGGGAGTTTACGAGCGAGAGACCCCCCACCCCTATAACTGCCACAAGATCACGTTGGCTCCTTGCGGATCTAACACAGGTGATCTCTGATGCAACCTTCTCCAGTGATCATCAGCGTCAGCTGATATGAGAGGGTCCCGTGATGCCTCTCGAACAAATCCTTAATAACAGGTCTAACCACCGCAATAATGGCATGTCCAGCGCTTGGATGCCTGAGCCGTTCCTTCGATTCCTTCGTGAGGACCTGGTGAAGTTGGGGTTTCTGACCTTCGATTTCCCGAATCTCAATCTCATCTCAGGGCTTTGGAGGAACGGGCCACATGTTCCTCCAACACAAAGAGAGGATCCTCCGACCAGGCGAGGTGATCAAGCCTGGTGGGCCACTGCCCAACGGTTGATGTTGGGAAGCTGTATATATGTTAATCGGCGTGAGAACTTCTATTGCGTGACTTAGGATTGGTAGTTTCTTAGTTTTCTTCGTTGCTCAGTAGTTCAGTGTATCTTCAGTAGATGGCGTTGTCATATATTTTTGTTGACCTCATGACCCAGCATAGAGTCTCCTGCAAAAGTGATCGGGCCCCCTCATGGTGCACCGCTTACCTAGCCACTGTTGCCTGATCAAAATAAATACTTCACATGCATCACATTAATTCCCAATCAAAAAGCGGTCAAATTCACCCATTCATATCCTATTGTATCAATAAATAAAAAAAAATATAAGGTATATATAAATCTTTAAAGGTTAACCTTAAGAAACCGATCGCGTAAGGAATTAATATTACTGATATTTCATTAGATTAAAAACTTTTGAAGTGGTATTCACATTACGTTTCGCCTCTTAATAAAGCGCCCCTTGACGGGCTTGAACGCATCCGGACATCCGCGAAATATACAGATGAATAATACCGTACATTTTAATCATCAGGAGGAAAGATTTGTTTTTAGTCGATCATTTTTTCAAGTACTATACTGATTTCAGTAGTAATTCAACCGTTAGGTAGGTATGATACTTAGAAAAGCTAAATGCTATATTTTACTTTTACTACTATGCTACATTATACTGTGCTACATTATATTTTAGATGTTATCTTACCTTCTTACAAGCTTTTAATCACGGCTCTGCTTGGTTGTATATCGGTTATCGCCATAAAACATAACCTATGTAAGGGTAAGGCCCAAGAATCTCACTTATTCAAGATTTATTTATTTATTTAGTACAAGTTCTGCTTAGTTTGGGACTAGATGGCGTTTTGTGTTAAAATGTCTGAAATATTTATTATTATACTATTATTATTATTTAGCTGTTAAAACATAACTGACTTTGAAATTTTTAGTATTATTATCAATTTATTATATAACATTTTAATGTGATAAATTAATTTCAGTAATAGGTGAGTAATAACATGAGTGATAAGTATAACATTGGTATAGTTTACCTTTAATTTTCCTTGAAAATTGACTCTTCTATAATATCCCCTTCCTACGATATAGAATAGAAAAATATTATAGTTCTAGAACACTTCTTGTTGCCGGTTGAAGTGTTCTAAAATTTTTGAGGATCGCTGATCTAAAGATTGGAATAGTTTTTGGTCTTTATAAATAAGTTAATTAATTCACTTTTATCGACAATTTTCTTTCAGTTCGAGAACTGTGTTTCAAGAAGATAATAGACGGACCCAAGTCAGTCTATTATTTTCTTAAAACCTTTCGAAATTATTTTGATACCGAAATACAGTTGTTGATAACCAACGTAATGGCAAATTACAAGATACCAAAGAGACAAAACGGGATTAAATTATTAATCTCATTATTTGTATTATCTGTAAAGGTTTCTTGTTGAACAAACACTTTATTCATGAAATATTATTTGGCCAAATTCTGGGCCGTTTGAGATAAGATCCTTTAGTTAATCTGAGAACTCAGATTTCCGGTGTTATTTTAGGGAACTTTCAAAACTTTAGACATTGATCGGCTATTAATTTCTCGCCTCTAAAGTAACTCCTTCTCTAGTATAATGATACTTAGTAAAGTTTACCTTACTAGGATTTTGACAATATACTATATATATATATATATATATATAGATATATATAGATCTCGGGTTCGAATCCCGGTTCAGATTGAATGTTTGTATGATCCTCAAATATTTGTTTCGGAGTTTGGGTGTTTTCTCTGAATAATAAGCATGTATTTATAAAAAAAGTATAATATGTATTTATATCAGTTTTCTAGTACCCATAACACAAGTTCTGCATAACTTGGGAGTAAATGCCGTTATGTGTTAAATGTCCGAAATATTTATTTACATTATTCTCATGAAATCAAAGCAACAAAAACAAACTACCTCTAAGTGATGCTTATACATACCTATAATCCTAGACAGATGTAATATTCGTCTAATGTAAATTTTGTAATCATCACCAAGATCATAATTTCCTGTCTATTCCCTAATTTCATTTGGAGTCTGCACAATATGTTACATGGAAACATGTTTCAGTTGTTTTTAGTGGCTAGCTACTTGCTTGTCATTTTTAAAAGGATGAAAGAAGAAAGAACATGTAACAGGAAACAAAACAAAAGTAATGTTACTACAGCAGATAACAACAAACAAGTGATTTAATATTTTTTTAAACTAGCTTTTTAACTTTTTTATTTCTTAATAAAAAAACAACTTTAAGCCTTTCCATTTGATATCCATATTAGGTGGATTGTTCAGAAATATTTAAGCCGCCATTTTGTTACGGCGGCCATTTTGGGTTAAGAATAATACCAATTATATATAATAGCATTATCACCAGAACTAAAGGGACATTTTAAATTTCAGCTTCAAGATCTAAAAATGGATCGAATTTAACTTACAAGATTTGATTACATACAAACAAAGGGACAGATGAAACTAAAAACAAAAAAAAACTTAGAACAACTATATGTCTGGCCAACCGTCTGCTCAGATGGTATAGTAAGCCGAAACCTCCTTTCTAAGGAGTGACACGTGTCCAGCTCTGGACTGTCATAAATACTGCGGGTGTAAATTAATAATTTAAATTAAAAAATCGCAAGCCATTTTGTGAACATCATTGTTATCATGTAGCCACATTCCCCTATTCGTGGACCTCTATTTATAGGCTTCACAAAGTTGGTTTTATTTTGAACCTGTTGACAACCCTGTGTTTCTCTTAACCACGTCACTCTGATGACCCTATACCACCGCAAAAAATAGAACACTTAGTCGTATGCATTCACAGTCGGCTGATTTCACCCCGAATATATAATGACCCACGTTCAATATACTTTTTTAAATAAAATATAAATGTAATACTTCGGGTTTTTTTATGGAATCAACGATCAGACGTATCGTTTGTTGGGGGATGGAGGCAGTTGTTGGGGTATGGGGAAGGGGATTGTCCCAGGGACCCAGTAGGGGTCACGTGGCGCGGCGATCCTCGCGCTTTCCGCGGTGGGCTGTCGCCAAGCTCGACAGGGACCTACTGTAGGAGGCGGCCATTATTCTCTCTGGGCTGTCTCCACAGGCCCCGACCGAGGAGGTCGACATGGGGGCAGGCCGCTTTCGCAATGCGATTACGCAGATCTGCGATGCGGCCACGCCCCGGATTCGAGGTTGTTGGCCTCCGCGGAAGGAGGTCTAGACGAGAGAGACGGCGAGGAGAGCCAGCTTCATGAGGAGTACCTCGAAACGCGGAAAACTCTGAAGCTGGCTATTTGCCGCGCCAAAGAAGAAAAGCGAAAGGAGATGCTGGAGGGTCTCCGATCGTGACCCCTGGGGTCGCCTGGGGTGCGTCAAAAGCTCTGCACAGCCGGCCCTCCCCTTACCGAGACTCTCCAGCCCAGTTTTTTGCAGGAAGTGGTCGAGGGCCTATTCCCGCAGCGGGCGGAACACACGCCCCCGTCGATGGCCCATTCGGTCGGAGACGACGGGGGCATTGAGGTCGACGTTCCGCCCGTCAGGGAACCCGAGTTAGGAGCGGCTGTTTTGCGGATTCGTTCGAAGAACACCGCCCCTGGGCCGGACGGGATACCAGCTCGAGTGATGGCCAGAGCCCTCGACCATATGTCGGACCGCCTCAGGGAGGTCTTGGACGCTAGCTTAGCGTCCGGACGCTTCCCTGAGTGCTGGAAGAGCGGGAAGCTGGTCCTTCTGAAGAAGCCGGGACGGCCTGCCGATTCGGTCGCGGCCTACAGGCCCATCGTGTTGCTGGACGAGGCGGGCAAGTTGTTCGAAAGGGTGCTCTCTGCCCGCATCGTCCGGCACCTCAGCGAGGTGGGCCCCGACCTGTCGGACGCCCAATTCGGGTTTCGAGAAGGGCGTTTGACGGTCGATGCCGTGATGCGTCAGAGGGCCGTGACCGAGGAGGCGGTGAGCTGTGGCGGCGTGGTGTTGGCGGTGTCTCTGGACATCGCCAACGCCTTTAATAGTCTGCCATTCAGCTGCATCAGGGAAGCACTCCAGTACCACGGGGTGCCAGAGTACCTGAGGCGGCTGATGGCAGACTATTTGGAGGAGCGTACCGTCGTGTACGAGGACCGAGAGGGTGCCTTGAGACGGCGACCCATGTCCGCAGGGGTCTGTCCTAGGACCACTCCTGTGGAACGTGGGATACGACTGGGTCCTTAGAGAGCGGCTCCCCCCCGGGCTGGGCGTAATTTTTTACGCAGATGACACGTTGGTCACACCGGGGGGCAAACTTCCAGGAGGCGGCGTGCATGGCCACCAGGGAAGTCTCTCTGGTGGTCGGGCGCATCGAGGCGCTGGGCTTGCGAGTGACCCTGGACAAGACGGAGGCCCTGTTGTTTCATGGACCTCGGATTTCTTATTACTATTAAATGTTTTCGTGTATTCTAACTACTCTTAAAATTCTAAGGAGGAGAATCTAAAAAGAGGAAACTGAGAGTGTCTCTTGAATTGTCGTGGTCATTCACCATATGAGTGCTTGTTCTGCCCCTTGTTGTCTTAAAAGAAAGAAGGAAGAAACCGATTTCCTTAACCCAAAATATAGACACTAAATCAACAAATAAATTCCAAAAACCTAACATTAGGAGCCTTTTTTTCATTGCAATTAGTTCTTGTAAATTTTCCTTTCTAACCGTCGATATAACACGACACTTTACAAATCTCCTGTCACTGTAATTCCGCAACCCAATTCCGTCGTTCCCACTGTAACAATCTACCGCAATTTACCATTCCAGGTAATATATATCTGAACATTTCCAACGTACTTTAAAGTACATGGAAAGATACAGCCTGTTAGAATTTACGTGAGGCCCGCTGTTTTCGGAATGTCTTTGTAATCTGAGTTATTTTGTTGACTTTTCTACTTACAGATAAACTGCTTGAAGAATTTTTTTCCTGTATTTATATTTCTCAAAGAGGGTTAAGAAATTTTAAAATAGAACTTTTACTACCAAGTTTGGACACAAAACTAAACCAATCTTTTTAATCATTGAAGTTATGACTTGTTATTATTATCAACATACATCAAACCGAGTCTCTACTATCAATCAAAAACATAATTTTTTTACCACGATCACCACTTCTAGGGACTGTAGGGATATGCCATCGTTGAACGTGTTTATTTTTGTTTTTTTTTTAATAAAAGAGCCAAGCCCACAATATCATTTTATCATTTATATAGGTGTTCAATAAATGGGAAATACTGATAAAAGTTCTACACAGATTAGCGATATCATATACTATCACGTCCGTGTTGACGATAGAACATACAATTTACAAGATAAGTTTGCCAATTCTGAACCCTATGTACACATCTTAAGTACAGGAACAATCGTATGAATCACGATTCGCCCGCCTGTGATTGTTTAGGATAACTCAAATTAACTGATTTCTGAACAAATTAGAGACGCATATTTACTTTTGTTACAAAAGTAACCCAGTTCCGGCAAACAACAGCGAGTTAAAGATACGTAATGACGTCGTTTGAAAAGTATATGATCACTCATCAGTTCATTATGCAAATCATTTTAATTGTATAAAACTTATAACTCTTATATTGACATAAAGTTTTTTAAATTCCATTTTATGAAAAAACTTTTGATGTTATGAATTTGGACGATTTTAATTTTAAAATTGAAATGATAATAATATAACTACAAAATACTACGTGCATTACCATACTCATTGTGAATGTAGACAATGTAACAATGCAGCATGGTGACCCACACAGTGGCAGCTTAGAGATGCTTTTGCATCATTGTTTATTGTTTTCCTACATCTATGTTGTATTGCATAGTTTGTTCTTTTAGTCGCCTCTTACGACATTCAAAGCATGAATGAGGACGGTGATACTCTGTATTCTTAATATCTAACCACACAAGTAAACTAAAATAAAATTTAAAAAACTTCTTAAAAATTAAACTTATTTAGCGAGTTTTAAAACGTTTTTTAAGCTTTAAGCTATCGTTGGACAGGTTACTCAGTCTGTTCGTCTCATTCAACGTATTAATGTTGCAAGAAATCTACAATCGAAGTATTTATCAAAATAAAACAAACGAGCCTAAACTTGAGGCGGTTACGTCGTTTTAATACAGAGATCTTATGAACACGTCACTATTCAACTTCATCGTGAAATCCTGGTAACCATTTAAAACTGAGTACTCGACAAGATAAATCAAATGATTCCAAACTCATTGGATTTGCGTCGTTCCATTACAGAGTTTCTATGACCACCTCCCGGCTCCATCATCAGATCCTGGATATTGTAAAAATATATAGAACACGACAAGACGAATCAAGCAGCTCTAAACTCAAACAACCTTAACGTGCTCTCCGAGGCCGGGCGGGAAACACCCCCATCTTCCATAACTCCGGGTTGCTAGTAGGAATTTATTGTAAGAAAAACCCAACAGCAGTCCGACCCGGGAACCCAACCCGAGACCCCTTGATCTGCAGTAGCTAAGCTAACCACCAACGAATTTGTTATATAAAATATGATTGCTCAATTTAATTTATTGTACCTACTTTTTTCACGTTTTGGATTATTACTAAGGATTGAACGAATATATAACATAAGGATTTCTACAATACAGTATTTATATAAGATTTATTTCTTGCAAGTTCTAAAATGAATTCCTAATCTGCAACTCTCCCATGTAAATTGAAACGAAAGCGTCTAAGATTTCTGGTATATCTCTCGTCTAAGATAAATGGACTGTAGCCTAAATAAACACTGACTTCTCAAGAGATTTTATTACGTATGAAGATTGTAATTGTCTTACTTCATTGTGTTGTCATATCACTATTATTCCTATTATGCACCCGCCAAAATAAAATACAATTACATTAACGGGATGCTCACTTTTCCTCACTGTCCACGTTGTTTCAGTGCCAAGATAGGGTACGTAAGTTATACCAGAGCGCACACCCGAAGTTATGCTCAGACTTAATCAGTCACCATAGCCATATAATAACAAGGAACATATATATTCATATATGTTCCTTGTTATTATTCTTATTAATTTTAAATACTGAAATAAGAAAGAGGAGGTTTTCTTTCAGAAGTTAACGATAATAGGCTCAAAAAAAGAAAAAAATATAATGAATAAATTAAAAAATGGCCACAAAATTATTATTTGCTACATGGGCAGACAAGTACAAACGGTTCAAAGTTCATAAATTATCCTCCTAGACTACGGGGATGGGGTGTTTTTATATGTTATATTTATATTCCGGTTACCTTACCCTCTCGATAAAGACGCCTCGATAAATTTATATAAGTATTACTGAATCAAGACAATCTACATCTAACTTAAATTGAGGATCATGTTACACTGCGTAAATCCTAGGGAGAAAAAGAAACTCCAAAGACAGCTTTTACAACTTATCATTTCACAAGTTTTTTGGAGTAGGATAATGTAACATAAATACTCATACGTGAATAATACATGCTTTATTTATTTATTTATTTAATCTTCATGCAATTACATTGCAAAAGGCGGACTTAATGCCATGAGCATTATCTTCCAGTCAACCTTTAGGTGGTGCAGAGCTACGTGTGTAGTAGGTGTATTTTTGAAGCAAGTGAAAATTATTGTTTGAATTGTCCAAGGTTGTTCAAGGTACATGACGATATCATTATATAACATAAATGTCATAAATACAATATTCACATACGCATACGTACATACATACATACGCTTTATTCGCCTACAAAAATATGATAACATGTTATTAATTCCAATATATTATCTTAATTTCTCGAAAAAATAATAATTTTCAGCTTTATCGAAACTGCTTCCGGAATGGCTTCCAGTTGGTTCGTGATACTTAATATATATGACGTACAATAAATCCTGAAAAGTACCCATTCGCTTCCTTCATAATAATATGTTACGTTTCTATGGCTTCGTTATTATTGTATTTTATTTCCATTTCAGATTAATGGCGAGGAATATTTGTTACCACAATTTCTGTCATTTCCATATAATTATTATTTTGCTAAAATTACTCTTGAATTAATTATATACGGGTCTTTCTTCTCTTGGAATTTGTAATTTGGCTAAACATGTGAAACTTATCAGTGCAAGAAATTTAATTGCGTGTTGCATGATTAGTCATTATAGGTACTGCATTTTTTTTCGTTGAATGTGGAAGGTGTCACAATATTAAAGATTTAAAGATTTATCTTAAAGAGCCGTTGCCATTTTAACTATTATAGAATTTTCACCAACGTCTTTGATCATAACGATAGGTCTACGTGAATTATGTATTAGTTTGTAACATATAAAATTCAAATTATTCTGGTTTTTAATATGTGATTAAATGACCTAACTTTCAAGAGCTTGTTAGACTTGTGGCGACTTCCACATACAGCGTCAACATAAATATATGACATTGCCATCCACCGAAGATACACTGAACTACGGAGTAACGTAGTGTGCGAAGAAGCTACCAATCCTAAATCGCGCAATAGAAGTTCTCGCGCCGATTAACATATATACAAATTCCCAACATCAACCGTTGGGCAGTGGCCCGCCAGGCATGATCACCTCGCCTGGTCGGAGGATCCTCCCTTTGTGTTGGAGGGACATGACACCCGTTCCTCCACAGACTTATGAGAAAAAAATGACTGGTAAAAGATTACCATCTTTGATATCTTTAGACTACAAAGCAGATAGTTTGATTTTGAATGCCCTGTGAATTTCTTGTTTAATTAGAAAGTGGATTCTGTGTGTCTACACACAGAATCGATCACACAAGTCTATAAAAAATTCCCATGAAACACACTTTAGCAGCTGTTTTGTCATTTTATGTTTTTTTACTGAAATTCAAACCTTATGTGTCTCTAAAGTAAGTCCGGTGTTGGATGGATAGCTCCCGGAATATATTATCCAAGTACGGTATATCGCGCACCAACCTTATTGCGTGTAATTAAAGGCCTAAGTATATTTACACATCAAGGAAGACTAACAACGTTTATAAAACACTGTCTATCTTAGGACGGATTATTAATGTATGGGATGAGGGTCACAGATGAAGTGCGCAGATGGAGATTTGATGAAGATTTGTAGTATTAACTGGATTCGAAGGGTCTAACCTCGTTATATTTAGGTCGTCGCCTCTAACAATTGTTTTATTTGTCTCATTGTTCTATGTTCTCCAACGTTCTATGAAATAACTATGTTATGCAGGTCAAAGGCTTTATCTTTCCTTTGACATAGGTCAGTCGTCTTTTCGGGGTGACTTTGAAATTTATTCGTTTAGAATAGAGCGGTATATAAATATTAGAACGTGTGTTTCAATTTCTATCACATGAAATGGGAGATTTTTTTTGACATTGGTTAACTGTAGAATCTTAGTATTAAGTATATAATATTAAGTAATACCCAATAAATCTCATTAATATTTACTTAACACCTAAATCTAATAACCATACCAATGAAATATCAGCATCAGCATTTGTTACTTTTAACCTAAACAGAATAGAAATAAGGATAAATTTTAATTGACAATCACTAAAGTCTCTTAATACACTGAAATAATAAACTTATTCCCAAAGACATATACAATTACATCTGAATGAATTAACCCATCAATACACAGCGGGCTAATTAATTTCAGTAATATATAAGAAGATTCCGTAATATAATTCGAGAACATCACATCTATGAGGATTAATATGCTTAGTGAGGCGTATAATTGGTGTGATACTTACATGAATCAGCAAACATAAACGCAATAACTAACTATTAAAATACAGAGTAGAATTAGATATTAATTAATCAATCAATCAATCATTTATTTGCTCTAACACAGATTAGTTACAGGTCTTATGCTTATTTTAGATGTACACTATGTCCTCCCACAGTATGCGGTGTGCAAATATTATATAAACACAAAGTTAAAAACCGCTTCTACTCTACTCTTCTATAAGTAATGGAACGTTCAATTTTGTAACTTTCCTTTTCTTTTTCATTTTATTATATAAAAACACAGTGTAATAACCTTGAAGTTTTCTGAGAAGACTAGAAAATATCTATAAAAGTAATTGACCTGATTCCGTGATACCACCAACAGACTGACGTCACAGTTGATTTCGCTGCTGTTCTAAGTAGCAGTATACTGGGATAAGCACACTGATATGGCAGCTCGAATACTTTTTATGACAATGCTGTCCAAGATATATTTTGTACAAATAGATTAAAATTTGACGATGTTGAATATTTATATATAAAATCACAATATCGCTTAAATCTTTTGAGCATTGTTGTCATTTTACCAAAACTATCTACAGTTTTGGTAAAATGACATCTAATATGTAATGTATAAGTTATTTTGGAACTCAGAAATAACATAAATGCAATTTTGGCCAAAAATCATATTTGTGGTCCCTAGGAAAGTGTATTAGCAGTAGTTACAAGAAAAACGCCTATACGGTAAAAATGTAAGTACATTTGATGGTAGAAATAGCTGACAATAATGATTTCCATCCGCACTACTTCGGTCTTATCTTCTTTCCGAATCTATATCAACGAAATCGAATTAATGGATGGCTAATCCTGTTACACAAGGAACAGTTGAGATGAACCTCGCATTCATCTATAATGGCTCACACAATAACCCGATTACATATGTCTTAATATTAATAATCTGACAAGGTTTGGTCGTACCAGTAATTCGATGGCTCGCATATTAATATTAATGATTTTTATTACATCTGTATCGAGGATATAATCGTAAAAGAATTGAGTCTAAAATTCTTCATATTACAATACTAACATATTATTCTATTTAATGTTTATTCTAAAGAACAGACGTTCTTTAGAATAAACAGACAGATGCAGTATCATCTAGACAGATGCAGGACGTTTGTCCACGAAGGACTCACGAATGGAAGACGCCATTCTTGAGCTTCTGAAACTCTGAACCAAAATATTATGACTCGATGAAATTCTGTATTGATGTCATTATTTTAAATGAAAATCAGTACTTGATTTTAGACATTAGTAGGCAGTCCATTATAAGTAATTTAAAGCACAAATATTCTAAAGAGCTTATCCAAATGCTGGCCCTAAATTGAGTATAGCACAAAGGTTTACTGTAGGCACCATTCTTACTAAGCCGTACATTGACAATAGGCTAATGACTAATTTTGAAAAACTGTTTTATGATGTTCGGAAGTAACTTCTATTGATAAAACGATATATTTTTTACAAAAAATAAAGTTTAAGTAAAAATGTGATTTAAATTTTAAGTTATAAATGAACACCAAGACGCTCGGTGATGTCATGGCGTCTGCTTGAGGCGTCTCGTCGTAGATGTGACGTCACCACTTGTCAACCAGTGACAATTATAACACTTAACCAATAAAGTGATCGTTGATTATATCCAAACAAAATAACGTTTACATAAACGTGACGTATCTTAGTCTGATTATTGTTCAACTTAACACGGTGGATTGCTATATTTTGTAGTTTGATTTTTGTTAAATAACGTAAATCTCGTTCTAAATCTAAAAATAATTTACATACCATATGAAACTCATTTCATCAGATAAATAGATAAATTTAATGGTTCTTGGTTACTGTAATCACGCTTATTGTTAATTCAGATTTAATTAATTTAAGTTGGTCTAGCGGTCAGCGTATGCGACTCCTAATCAAGAGGTTGGATTCCCGGGTAGGGTCAAAAGTATTATTGGATTTCTCTTACAATAAATTTCTAATAACAGCACAGAGGATCCAAGTCTGGCAGTGTTTCACTCCCATGCCTTGAAAATCACGTTAAGGTGTTGGTTCCAGTTATGATGAACGACTGTGGCAATCGTTATTAAGAAGTCAGTACCCTCAAATATACAGACAACTGGTTAAGCGTTGAATTCAGTTAGCCCTTAGAGTTGTGGAGCTCCAATGCAGGTCACTCTGTGCAAAAACTGATACTCAGGTTATACTGGTTGAACTAGTAGTCGACCCTGCACCGTCGCGGGCCGCCCCCCGGCGCCTCCATAGTGGTCAACTCGGTCCTCGTACCGGTTCGGGCCCAGATGAAGTATCTGGGCCTGAACCTCGACGGTAGGTGGCTCTTCGACGAGCACTTCCGACAGCTTGCTCCCAAGCTGGTCGACACTGCCTCCGCCCTAGGGCGACTTTTGCCCAATCTGGGTGGAGCTAGTGTCGCAACGCGAGGCCTCTTCACGGAGGTCGTCCGGTCGATGGCGCTGTACGGCGCACCGGTGTGGGTGTCGGCTCTGACCGCCCAGAATAAGGCGCGCCTCTGGCGCCCTCAGAGGGTATTGGCGGTCAGAGCCAAACGCGGATACCGCACGGTGTCGACCGAGGCGGCGTGCGCCTTGGCCGGTACACCCCCGTGGGATTTGGAGGCGGAAGTGCTCGCCGAAGTTTATCGACGGGTGGCTGAATTCCGGGCGGAGAGTGGCATGCGCCCTCCGCCCGAAGAGGTACGCGAGTGGCGTGAAGCCGCCCGTCGAGCCACTATGGTTCGGTGGTCGTCGCGGCTGGAGGCTCCACGTGCTGGCTTCGCCACCGTGGAGGCGCTCCAGCCCGTCATCCTCGAGTGGGCAGGGCGGCAGCACGGGACCCTTTCCTTCTGACTGACGCAGGTGCTTTCCGGGCACGGTTGCTTCGGGAAGTACCTGCACTCGGTCGCCAGGAGGGAATTGAGTTCCGCCTGCCACCACTGCGACTGCAGTGAGGATTCGGCCCAGCACACGCTGGCGGTGTGCCCCGCTTGGGCCCCGCAGCGTCGGGCCCTCACTGCAGTCATCGGAGGAGATCTCTCGCTGCCGGCCGTCGTACGCTCCATGGCCGGCGGCGAGAGCAGTCTTACCGCGGTCGCGACCTTCTGCGAGGAAGTCATCTCGCAGAAGGAGGCGGCGGAGAAGGCCCGGGAGGACGATCTCCACTCGGACCCGCCGGCGAACCTGGTGGCGGAGGCGCGCCTATCAGCGCCTCATGCCGCCCTGAGTGTGGCCGCGGATGGGCGGGACGGGTTTTCCCCCCCATCCGCTTTACAAGCCACCCGCGAGGGGGGCGACGTTACAGGTGTGCCGTACGTCGCCCACTTTGAGAGGTCTTAACATCTAGAGACGGTGCCCGCTTCAGTGTGGGCAGGCGCTGGGAGGGGTCCGGTAGGCGTAAGAAAGCGGTTCCCGGATCCCTCCTGTATCAGGCGCAGAGTGGCACACCGTGGTGGTTAAGTGGGTAGTCTGGCGAGTCAGTCAGGAGTCCCACACAAAGTGAACCCCCTGTCCCCGCGGGGGGGGGGCGAAGTGCGTAAAGGCATTCCACCAGGTAAAAAAAAAAGAAAGTAGTCGACCCTAAATAAGACTCTTTTGATTAATTTCTGTGTTAACAATACTTTAATCTTCTTTTTAAGGAACACCTTTTACCGTGGGAGAGTCACGCTTCGGCACGAATGGGCTGGCTTGACCGGAGCGATACCACGACTTCACAGAAAATAGCTGTGCTTGCGCTGTGCTTGCGCTGTGCTTTACCAACTGAGTGAGGATACCGAAGGCTCATATCCTAACTCCTTCCCCCATCCCCTAAAGGCTGGTAACGCATTTGTGACGCCTCTGGTGTTGATCGCTTACCTTTGGGCGATACGTCAGCTCGATGGCTTCTAATCCATAAATAAAAAAATTGTAATAAAAAAAACACCTTTCTGCCTACATCCAGGAATGAACTGTTAAAGGCTATTGATGAAATGTTCTTAGTCTTACTAGTTCTCACTTTTATTTATGATTAGTGCGATGTCAGCTATATCTTGAAGGGGCTATTTTTTTTATATTTTTTTTTATTTAAGCTGCCAAAATGACTCTGCCCTGCCTGATGGAAAGCATGAGCTGAACCCAAGAGTGGTGGTCACCATCCTCAATGCGAAAAAGAACAATGCAGCATGGTGACCCACACTATGGCGGCCTGGGGGGAAGGGGGATGGTGAGGAGGATAGGGGGCGTTGGATTGGGGTATGGGCCTCCGGTATCCTCACTCACTCGATGAAACACAGCGTAAGCGCTGTTTCACACCAGTTTTCTGTGAGGCCGTGGTATCACTCCGGACTCATGTAGACTTCTTTTTACCGCGATAACTGACATACTCGCGGGCGGAGACGTGGACAAAAGCTAGTACTCAAAAAGACAAAACACAAATTCAGGAATAGTCTGCTGATTACTTGTCTACAAAATATCTGCAGCTCTAAATCAGAAATGCGATAGGATTGGTAGATAATTTAAATTGCACGGTACAACAATAAGCCATTAAAGATTATGTTGTTAAGCTTGTAAAATTGAATACAGTACTTATCAATGTATGACAATGACTTTTAGATTTACTGACTCTGCTACAAATCCTATTCAATCAGTATTATGATAACAATGTCCACCGTCATGCACCTGACTGATAACAGATTAATCCCGCTTCATATTATATAGCCATCATATATCACATGGCCCACCCATGTGATATGTAATGGCTTCGGTGAATTTTGCTCGAATTCCACCATTGATCAAATATGAGGATATTACGTTTTGAAATTGCAAATACATTTTTGATTCAGAAATATATTATTTACTGTGGTATAATTAAATGACTAAAAGGAGAGAGTTATATTATAGATGATGTTATATCATTCACCAAATATTTAAAAATAATTCAATTTAAAATAGTTATATTATAAAAAATAATAGTAGCAAAATGTGTCTTTATATGTTCGCCTTGTGGTTGCAGCTCAACCATACTTCAAGTAATCCTTTTTTATTTTGTTTTTTAGCTTTTTCCACTCTTCTTCTATATACACTTTTATTGTTCCTAACTTCATATTCCTCCGTTCGAATAATATTCTTACAAAGAGGTACAAAGTTTTTGCTTAACGTATTAATATCTGTAGATTTCTAATTTGAATTTGAATTTTTTAATCAAAGTTTTTTTGATCAGTCTACGTCAACACCTCTTCGGAAATGTCTTTATTTGAATATAAATAAAGAGTGAGGCATTGTTGATTTTCCGTCATTGTTACCGTTATCTTGAAAGGTCCTCGGGCACTCGACGTTGTTTGTGATGAGTGAATTCAAAGCTGTGTAATAAGTTTTGATGAGGTTTTTGTCTCCAATTAATAACATGGATATTTGTAACCGGTATTTTTTTAGACAACTCCTGCATTAGGCAAATACATCTCATGTCACGAGAACTTTACAAGCACACACGATACGGACAAAAAGAGCACCCAGATTTAGTACAACAAATTATGGATCACGCAAACTGTTGTCCCTGTGTGTTTATTAACTTAACTGCTCACTAACAGTTAAACTAACACTTGTAGGAAGCCAAGGTATACGAGGACCATATTATGTACAATGAGTTATATTTAGTTTTTTTGGTTCACAAACTTGTAAGTTACGTACACATATCTAGGGTCTAGAACAATTTACTTTTGATTAGGGTATGTATGTTTAGATCTTAGTTTAGTTTAGATCTAAACAGTTTTTACACATTTGTCTTAAAAGATTAAAACTCAAATAGATAGATAGATAGATAGAAGATAGAAAACTCTTAGAAGAGAGTACATAAAATATGAAACGGAGTGTACAAAGGACGGCCTAATTGCCAAAAGCAATCTCTTCCAGGCAACCTTATTACTCAGATTAGTGTTTTATCAAAACTTAAAACAAAAACTTTAGTGATATATTAAATATTTCAATTTTCAGGTTTTGAATGATATGGATTTATGTGATAACAATCATCTACCTTAAAATATGTATCGAATAGCTTCTCATAAAGTTCAATATTCCAAAAATAACAGCACATCTCGTCACGTGAATGCCAGACGTAACAGAGTATAGACGTGGTGTCTTTAAAATACTCCCCAGCAATAATTTTTTTGTTGGCTGTTACATACTTTTATTTGCGTAAGCAACCCGCCAGGGACGTACATCTCCCGTTGAAAACAATTACACTGCATTTAGAGCGACGAATGCCACAAAGTTAAAACGTGGAAATGCTTTGTGTATTTTTTACTTCGTTTAGTGTGTAAAATTTTGACTGTATATTTTAACGAATATGTGCTTTTAAGAGATTGGATAAACATACTTTTTCGCTGGCGTTTCATTGAAATTTTTATCAGAAATTAAATCTTTTATCAATATACCTGGAAAGCTGTCTAGAGGATCGTAGTTATAAATACGAACAAATTTTAAAATATAGACCATCGTTGCCTGTAAGAGATTGCCTTCGGGCGATAAGGCCGCCAACTGTACCTTTTACCTTTAAGTTACCATTGCAAATAATCTGGGGTACAATAAAGCGATTATTATTATTATTTTTAATGCATTATTTATCTTATTTATTTCTTCTATTGAAATATAGCCTTTGCGACATATAATTTCAAACAAGTAATGAATTATTAAAAAATAAAACCTGACTGCGTTAATATTATATACAAAACCTGTACGAATACATATCACCGTAAAAATCTTGTTTTTGATACCACACTCGGCGTATTTCGAAAAAAAATATTTTTAGAGATTACTTTTGCCTCCAAAATCCTTTTTTTTTTATTTACCCAATGTCACTCTCACGACAAAGACAAATCTATTGACACCACTCACATAAAAATACGACGAGCCGTTTAAGCCTAAGGTGTGCCTAAAAATATATGTTTATGCATACATACACTAGAAACCCTCCTTCTTTCGCAGTCGGGTAAAAACAAGAATAACTTAAGCTAACGTTTTCAACCATTAAAAAAGCATTGAGTTGCTGATAAATTTACCCGTATAACACAAGACGGCTCATGTGCATACATTTGCATATACCAAAGTAAATATGTAAATTTCTATTTTCATCCTTTTCGACTTCTATTTTCAACACTTTCCACTCGATTTAAGTACCTTTTACTGAAATATGCTATAAAATAATTGTTTGTTTATTTTATAGTTTGTTTTAGATCAGTACAAATATTATACTGTTTATTTTAATAATATAGGTTTACTTCTTTCAAAATGCAGGTATCAGTGCAGAATTAACGTTGGTTTCTGTATTATGCTTTTAAAATATTGTGCACCCCATTTACATTTTTTTTTATATTGTACCTAGTTAATTGATTTTACACACATATTGCAATTATAACATAAATATATAAAATCTGTTATTTGTACAATATTACAAACATACATTTATGGTATAGAAACATGTTGATAAAAGTTCTATAAACTTATACAAAACATATATTTTTTTTAAAAAACAAGCCTTTATTTCAATGCTCTAAAAGTAATAAAATATTTTTTTTTTCTGTTAAAACTTTAACTATCACCTTGAATATCATTACACAATTTAAGTGATATAAAAGCTTGTCGCAAGTTACAGTACTCGTATTGAATTAGTTTGAAAAATTTAAATCAATTGGATCAAGTTGTTAAATTTTCTTGTTTATCTACGCAGGTAAATCTCGCGACAAGGTTATGGTTATAGCAAAGGTTTTCAAGAAAAAAATATCTTATTTATTTTAGAGTATTTTAATAACAGCTTGTTTTTTAAAAAGATTTTTAAAATTTAATGTATTTTTATTTTTGGAAAAGCTTCTCAGTCTGTTCATCTCATTCAACGCATCAATGCTGCAGGATATATAGCCAACCAAACAATTTATCAAGACAAATCAAAAGAGCTCATACTCAAGGCGGTCACGTTGTTTTTATTCCGAGATCCTGATAACAACTTTTAACTTCATTCTCAAAACCTTGGATGCCATTGAGGCTTAAGTTCCCGACGAATCAAAAGATTCCAAACTCATAATTTTCATTACAGAGTTCCTATGACCACCTTCCGGCTTCACCATCAGACCTATATACTATATATATACTATGAAAACATAAAGGCCTCTTCAAGAAGAATAAAAAGATTCCAAGCTCGATGATGTTGCGTCGTTTTATTACAGAGTTCCTGTGGCCACCTTTCAGCTCCATCATCGGACACTGGTTATCATCTAGCACCAAAATACTCGGTAAAAAATCCGTCTCCCTTTCATTTTTCAACCCTTATGGGGTTGTAGAGAAATATATACGCCGCCATTTTGTTACGGCGGGCATTTTGGATTAATAATAATAATGATTATATATAGTTGCGTTGTTATCAGAACTAAAGTAATATTTCAAATTGCAGCTCAATCAAGTAGTGGTTTGTTTATATTTAACTTGCAGAATTTGATTACAGACAAACATAATAATGATAAAGAAACTAAATATTAAAATAATAATAAAATGAAAAATAATATTTAACTAAAAGGCTCTCTAAAAAGGTATATTATTACTATTACGTCATACTAGCTTCAATCCTCAATAATTATAAACCAAGGAAGAGCTCGGGATATGAGACTTGTGATAAAAACATTGTCTTTCAATTTAAATGAAAAGTGGTAGTAAAATCAGTATAAAGTCGGCGCTACACTTTGCCCCTTGTCGGCCATTACTGCGTGTTGGTTAACCTCAAGCGAAATAATGGATATTTCGGGCTCGAAATTGATTGTGGAGTCATTCGTAGTACATATTAATTAAACCATGAGGATTGGAAGGAATTAAAATGAACAAGAAGTGTTCAATGAACAACGTTCAATATTATCGAAGTTAAGATTCAAAAGAAAGCACCAAAAAATTTACATTAAAACAATGATATCTTCAATGAAGTAAACTTGCCGATTATACAACAAAACTAGTTTCATAATTAAAAAAATAATATTTTTTTAGGTGAAAAGTATGAATGAATGTAGCATATGCTTGACTTAGATCAAAAACGAATGATACTATCATGATATTACTGTCGAAAAGTTACCTTCGCATATTTTTTCCTGTAAAAATATTGAACCCGTTTATAAAAATTTGTATACCTGCACTTAGTTTTTGCTGAGAACAGGAATACTTATCGCATCGTCGCACAGTTAATGGACTGTCGGGGCCGGATGTATCGCTCTTAACGCAAATAACCGACGCCCTCAAATCGATTACGACAGAGTATTTTGCTAGCAGATATTCGGACAGCAATCTGTCTGACAGGCACACTCAACCTTAAGGGTTCTGCAATTCCAAATTTTGCAAATCATTCTAGCAAATTGTTGGTCCATGTTGAGAATGTAATAATGTACATGTAAAAAAACCCTTTATCGATGGGTGAAAAAGATATCACATCGGTGTAAGATTCTCTACTGGGGAAAACTCAAATAGAGCTGAGATTAAAGTCATTAGAACAGTGTCATTATTCTTTCCCTTGTCACGCAATGTTTTTCAAAAACAGTTTATTCGTTATACGACTCTAGTTGCAGGATAACTTTCAAGCTGGAAACATTTTTTGACTACACACAACAAATATGATGATGTTCTCCTAGCCGATTACCAGCCGATTAGCCAGTCTCAACGGAAACCAACCAACTACTCAGGAGATATAATAGTGCACAAGTGTGTTCGCAAACACAGATGCACTCTCTGTTCTCTCACTCTCATAATCCGATGGTACGGTTAACCGACACTATCGGGATGAGATCAGGCGCAAGACCGACAGCTTTACATGCTCTCCGAAGCACGGGCGTCCAGACCCCAACTTCAAATCTCCGGGCTATTATTAAGTATTTCTATTATCAGATCCCGACCCGAAATTTGAACCCGACACCTTTTGATTGGCAGTCGCATACGTCTACCGCTAGACCAACGAGGCAGCAGAGAAACACAACGAATAAAGGTGAACAACAGCAAGGGTTCAAAACTACAACATTCAGCGCATTAGGAAGCGTCAAAATACGCCATTAACAGGGTATTGATGGTTACAGGCCTCTCTTTATGTAGGTATTTTAATTCTCTACAAGTTTTATTCGGGTCATTTTTCGATTTCATGTATAGAAAGAGCACAAAAGCGGGAAACTGACGGCCTTATGCGTGCCACCGCCGCGGTGATCGAATTCGCCATTTCTAATCGAATCGTCATTTTCTTCGTCTTTTTAAGTTTCTTAACTTTTTTAGAGGTCAAAATTACTATCTATTCACTGAAACGAAATATTTGTGGAAACCACAAACATGGCATTTTTTTCCCTCTTCAAACTCCATTAACTCGGAAACTTGATTTTCTGTGCCATAGATAGAGCTTGATAATACCTACAAAATGAGAGTTTCGCAAGTCTCATTTGGTCAAAAATTCGCAGTTATGCTGAAAAAACGTTTTTTCTTTCTCTCTTCCTCCCTCATAAAAGCCTCAAAATCTCATGATACGACAACCCGGAAATAAGCTTTCCTAAACACCCCCTACACAAAGAAACAAAAATTTTACATTTCGCTTCACTTTCCGAGAAAATTTGACTGGACTATAAAGCCAATATTTATACTTCTTTGTTTAATTTTTAATCTATTATACTCAAATATTGATTGATGAGTAATACAGAATATACTTAAGCTCCAGCGTAATTCGTTTATATTGTCAAACATCATATTATATTAGTTTGTGTGTATCATCAAATTATGTAACCATATTTGTGTATATATGTTATTATACTACCGACTATTATGTCTTACAACAACCTATTCTCGCTCTCATAGTTAACAACACGATGTCAAATTTGGTTTGTATCTATAGTTACAAATTGAAATTTTGGATAAACATTGCTAATTTCCAATCTTTTAAGATCAATAAATTTAATAGCACTATTTTTGTGACTGTTGGTTGGTTTGGATAAATGAACGGCACTGTGCTTTGTAAGGTAATCATTTTGCCTACACGAATGACGTAAAGGTATAGTGGTTGCTTCACCGCTTTCTACTGTTTGTGGGATACACAAATTGTTGTTCTGAGTCTATGTGTTCCCTGTGTTCGTTTCATGTATATTACTAAAGATTTATTCCTATTGACTTATTTTAAAAATAAATAAAAGAAAAAGAATTATGCGATGTCCCTAAAATTTTTGATTACAAATGTAGCACTATTAGACAAATTCGACTTTTTTTTGGGGAGTACTTTTCGCACCATACCCTCCCTCCATGGGGAGACGAAGGGCGTGTATGGGACTCCCAGAGGACCGATTTATCCACAAAACCCCGCGGCGCTCCAGGAACGCATCAGCGGCTTCTGGATCGGTGACAAGTGTCTCCCCAGGAAGACCATTTCGATCTACTATTTTATAGACGATATTTAAGTTTAACATAAAATACGTCATTATTATTTAAAAATATAATGTGCATGAAACAATTTAGATTTTTTACTTTTATTCTTTTTCTAGAAAATCGGCTTATTTTTTAGTCTCATAGGCTTTATATTAATGAGATAACCATGAATGCTGACATACACATGGGTGCAGAGTGTTAGAATATCAAGTGTTAAGAACAGAGTAACATTCCTGACGCCATCGTCTACGGGTCTGCATTGCAGTTGGCCTAATTTATTACAGTCATGTATGATTGATTTATATTGATCGTAACATCATCTGTCACAATTACATGAAGTAAATAAAAAAAGAGTATTCTTCATTCGGCACCAATTTATTCGAAAACTTTGATTTCAATGCCTAAAATGTTCTATTTGCAGCTATAATAGCTATTTTAGCAAAAGTTGCTAAGCTGATAAAACTCAGAAACTAGATAAAAACAACTGTTTCACATTCAAAGCTACGACAGTTTTTAGTGCTGGACCATATACATTTTGCTTATAAATAAATAAATGTTAGATAAATAGTTGTCAATAAAAATATTCTATATAGATATTATACTCAATGTATCCTATCACTGGAAACTACCTCACTGTATGTACATTCGGTACATACAGTGAGGTACTGAATGACTAATAGAATTTGTTTTAAATTTTTTGTTTTGATTATACGCCAAGCTAATGTACCTATTGGATCTGTGAATGGAACACCTTAGGTGTAGGAAGAAAACCTCCAAAAGAATTTCAGATATAATTTAATAACAGAATTGCTTATCACAATATATCACCCTGACTGAGCCATGTATATACAAGGCTTCAAAATATTGACATTCAAAAGAACTGATATGGATAGCTTCCTTCTTTCGTTTGTTTTTATATATTTCGTTACTTTAAATTTTTGTTTTATCGCCTGTGACGACTTATGATATACTTTTTGACTTTTACTGTCTCGTATTTGACACTCAATATTGGTGATAATTCTGTCACTGTCATCACTGAACTAAAATTCACTAAAAATTGTTGTTGAATTATATACTTTAATATCATCTGCTTACAGTTCATTTTTGGATATAAAACATCTCAGCTTTCACTATATTTAGTTCAGTAACAACTAAAAGTTGATTAGCAGAACGCGCTTGTTTATTTGTAAAAAAACTAAATTAAACTCTTAATGTAAAAATTATAAAAATAATTAAGTAAGTAATTTAGTCGGCATGTATTTACACGACGTTTAAGTTTAGTGCGACCAAGTTTTATTTAAGTTTTACATCACATGTTACACG
Organism: Hyphantria cunea; assembly: GCA_003709505.1. Lineage (NCBI taxonomy): Eukaryota > Metazoa > Arthropoda > Insecta > Lepidoptera > Erebidae > Hyphantria > Hyphantria cunea. Next base: position 21,629 of record PKRV01002230.1, on the reverse strand, counting down.
TTTTAAACGTTCAACACAAGAATAGCAAAAGAAAAAATATGTCTTAAGTTGAGTAATTTTACTAATTTTGGTTATGCCAAAGTAAATCTTACTTTTTTTAAGTAATAAACAAGCGTGTCTCTCTGATTAATGTTTATTTGGTATTGAACTAAGCACAGTGACAGCTGAGATGCGAAATATCGAAAAATGGACTGTAAGTAAATATTATCAAAGTATATAATCCTATAACAAATTTTAGAAAATTTCAGTTTAGTGATGACAACAACAGATTTAATACCAGTGTCCCAGTTTCAAAGTTGATCAGGTCAAGTAAACACATTTCAGTGCAAATTTTTATCTTAAGAGATTCTTATAGAGGTGGCATTTTAGAAAATCTGTGGACTACATAAGGAACAAATACATTTACATATAAATTTCTTATTACTACGGCTGGCAGTTTAGTTTACGTTCATTGAGCCAGCCAGGGTAGTCAGTGTTGTTGGGATCTCCATTCTATTTTAAACTACACGCATAACATTCAATTATAAATCTGTATAACGATATTATGGTACAATACTACAAGATAATATTATATTCGCAAGGAGAAATAAATCGTATTTTACACTATTCCCCTATAGGTGAAAGGGTAAGTAAGAAACAAACATAAAGATACCAAATTCGGATAGATATCTCTGAAAATAAGTACACTATTTCTTTGAATGTGTATTGTTACATTTATGTACTCCTGCTAAGCTTAATTTAAATTTAGATTATTGATATCAGTTTAAGTGCTTAAAAATAATTTATTGGACTTGTAAAAGTTTGTATTTTTGTACAGTTAATTTTAGGACACAGTAAGGAGGTATTGTTTGAAACTTTTCCTGAATTCTATTTTAAGGTTAAATCGTTAATTTTAAATTCAATCTCTAAATCGATTTGTTATTATGGTCTCAAAATTGACTAGAATATTATATTATTGTATATATTATTTCTTATAGCTTTGACATTATCCTATTAAAAGACTACGGATAAATTCCAATCTCTAATATGAGTTCTATAATGATTATTTTTCGTATTACAATCAGTTAAAACCTGTAATTTCCTATAAGCGCACGTATTTTCTTTCCCTTATGATCCCGAGTCCTCTAAATGAGGCGTGAAAGCATCTCACTAGGCTGCTATAATTTGGGCCGCCATGATGCATTGTCAGCATTCGCAATGAGCTACTCATGTTTTCCATCAAGTAGAATTTTCAAGTGATTTTTATGGTATAGGTGGGCGTGGGACGTATGCACAAGCCCATCTATCTATACGAAAAGAAAACCAATCAATCAGGACCTTCAACAGACGTGGTAGTCCGACCATGGAGACCGGTTACTCAAGATCTGGTACAAAGGCAGTATTAAAAAAGACGCTCAGCAACTAGGAAAGCTAATAAATGTAATAGTAGTAGTAATAATAGGATCTGATTTAAAAAGTTAACATATTTCGCCTTTTGTTTAAACAACCCGACTGACATTGCTTTATTTTATTCTTAGAAGAGACATTTGCCTCGTTTATCTAGTGGTTAGCTTAAGCGACTGCAGATTAAGAGGTCCCGGGTTGGATTGCTGTTGGGTTTTTCTTACAAGAAATTCTGAATGGCAGTCCGGAGTATGGAAGATGGCAGTGTTTCCCGCTCGAACCTCGGGAAGCACGTTAAGAAATCGGTCTCGGTTGTCATGAACATCTATGGCAGTCGTTATTGGGGAGTCAGTGCCCTCAAGTATTCTGACAACTAGTTCAACTTTGGAATTCAGTTCACCCTCAGGGTTGCGGAGGCCAGATACCAATCGCTCCGGGTAAAAACTGATATTCAGGTACAACCGCTTGAACAAGTAGCCGATCCCAAATCTTAAGAATAATAAAGGCAAAGAAGATGATGACGATGATGAGAAGAGACATATTCAAGTGAACTCGTTTAAAACTTAACGAACAATCTCATTACGTAATAGAATCCGGTTTAATCCCGAATCCAAATTACTGTGACTTTTGTACCACTAACTTTAAATTACGGCAGACCTCTTACATAACTTCAAAATAACCATATAGCCAGCTTAAACCTGTACAGTGATAAACAAACTGCTGATAAACATACATATATTATACTATATGCATACATATTAAAAATAAATTACACTAAGGAACAAAACAAATGATTTTGTTTATCTTTACTAATATTTATCTATACTCTAATGTAATAAAGAGAAAATATACTATATATTTCATCTTTGTTGACTGAGAAAAGATTTTACTGTTTTTTTTGTTTGCATTGAATAGGCTTTGAAACTACTAAACCGATTTATAAAAAATTATCTTTATTAGAAAGTTAAATCATCCTTGAGTAACATAGGCTATATTACGTTTGCAAAAAAATTTGGGATCCGTATGAAAATTTCGACAATGAAGCCCGAAAAAAATAACCCCAAAAATCTCTATATTGCGTGCGAAGCGAAAAGAATTAACGATAGTGCGAAGTGGTGTGCTACGATTTTATAGAAGACATAAATATCCAGAAAAATTCCTTGATACCATGTGTCTAACTGTTACAGTTATGTCTTAATAACTACTTTTTCATGTTAAAATTATTGAGAGTAACGTTTATATAAACTAGGCCTCATTATTTGTGCATTGGTATTAATCCTTATCCAAATAAATTTGTTCATATTCAAGACTATATCAGTACCTATAAATTACTTTTTGAATTATTCAAATCGGACAAACCATTTAAAAGTTATGAAGAGAATAACAACATACCGGTTATTGACCAAAATTTTGACGGAAAATACGGACTTCAAGAACTAGACCAAGTATAAATAGGACCACAAGGAAGCACCAGTTTCTAATTAAGAAAAGAATCAATAAATCGTTTCACCCAGTTGAGTGCTCTGAGGTGACAAACATGATTTAATACAGTTGAATTGATAAGCTCCTCCTTCTTACCTTGTCTTGTCTTAAACATCAAAGGTCCCGGCTGAATTCTATCAGACCGCCGTATAAAAACTGCTTTTTACGATTTATCTCTTTAAGCGACTACAATATACGGATATTTTTAGATTTTATCAACCAATTCGCAACCAATTTTTTTCCGTATCCCAAAAGTATGATTTTGAGCAGTTTTTTGTTGCAACTAGACTTGGTCGAGTGTTCTAAGCTTAGAAAGTTTACGAAGAGGATGTTAATATTGATAATATTTATTTTTTTGGGTAAATACCTATTTCTACCCGTCCAGAAACGGGCGGGTAGTTACATTAATACATTAAAAAGAAATGATAATACTAATTCATTTAATGGAGCGAGGAACAGCTGATCTATCTTAATCTAAAATAAAGATAACAACTTTGCCTCAACGGTTGACCTATTGGTTTAAACGGTCGCCACGCCACTATCCACTGCGCCAAGATTCAAACCTTACATGGGACAACACTTTGTGTGATCCATAAGACATTGTTTTGAGTCTGGGTGTTATTTGCGTCCGTTTTATATATGTTTCTAAAGTCCCCCGCTACTAATGAGGAAGTTGTAAAATAAAAAAAAACACAATATTCAATACTTACATTAGGCTTGAATGATCATGTCTGAATAGTAACTGTATGACGAATAGCGATACCATCGCATACTGTACAGGTTAAACCTTAATGATTACAGTAACATGGTGTTTGGTAATAAATATTCAATCTTATTAAAAATTATAAAAATTTATATAATATATATAATTATATAAAAAATTATATAATAAAATTAGGTGAATGAATCAGTGCTCGATTCTTAGGATCTTCAAGAAAAGTTTATCTTCAAAGAAGCAGTTACACGGGCTCCCTGCATGCGTCTGTAAGTCCGCTAAGTTCTTTGAAGGATGTTACTTTTGTGCTTCAGAAGTTCAATTAACAACTTAAGGAGATCAAACCGACGCTTCGAAAAGAATTATTCTATTTATTTATTTATATTGAAATGTAGTGTTTTTGATTGCAACTGTAGAGGTCGTGGATTTGAAGCCCGCGCGATTCCCACACAGCTCTCATTGAACACACACAACTACCTACTCCTCCAAAACAATATTTTTGGACCGGTTGTTGTAGAAAGTCTGGGAGAAGGCGTATGTCCAGCAGTGGGTATCTTTGGGCTGAGATGGGCACGATTATTTGTTGTATCTGAGTGTTATATATTTACATCAGCGCGACTCTACAAAGTAGTAGAGCCACGCTGATATCAATACGAACAGTACTTACCTCGTATAGAAGATTAACGTAAAATGATAGCATTCGTACTGTTATGTTTCATTGTTGAATACCAGACCGGAGGGCAAATGATGCAGAAGCATCACTAGGCCACCATGGTATGGGTCATAATGCTGTGTTGTTGTATTGTCTGCATTCACAATGAGTGTGGTGATCCAAACTCTTGAATTCTGCTTATGCTTTCAATCACGCAGAATAAAGTTATTTTTGCAGGGCCATACATAAAAAATACAGGTATGTACTTTAAAATATGTTAATATGTTTATAAGCATACTAGTTATCATAGTTGGCGTAGTATGGGATCAGAAAGCTCACAGACGAAGATGAGTGAGATATGTAAATTTTATTATTATTATACCCTTAAGAGACCTATAAATAGCATAATTATATACTTACATTGTAGATGGATTCCATAGGTCATAAGCACACAGTGTCGACCTAACCCCGGGCACATTTTAGTTTATCTTAACTTAGCTCGACCTATTTTCACGAACCTTTGACGTTTACCCATTCAATTTTGTACGTTCGTGTTTTAATTACTTCAATTCAAATAGGGAAGTTAACTTTGATAAATGGGTGCTTGGTTAAAAACAATAATGTTATTAATTACTGGGTAATACCCATTATATACCACTGTGCTTGCTTTTTTGTATCTTTGTTGTGTTATTTTGTATCTTAGACTTTAGAAATGACGAATTTCTAACCAACCGTTTATCACTCCTTATCATCAACCAATCAAATCCAAACGAAGGTCTCTCCCAAGAAGCGCCAACTATCCCGATCTTGGGCAGTCCACATCCATCTGCTAATGGGTAAAATTAAAAAAAAATCTTAGATTTTTCTTTTATGTATGGTCCTGCCTAAAGTACTCTACTCTACCTGATGGAAAGTGTAAGCAGATTCCATGAGTGGTGGTCATCATACTCATTGCGAATGCAGACAATGCAACAATGCAGCATGCTGATCTACATGGCATCCACATCCATATGGCGTCCTAGTGATGATGAGACTGCAGTTGACTACAACTTGTTTTAGTCAATCAACAACCCATAATGTCCCACAGCTGGGCTCGGGTCTCCTCTCAGGAGAGGGTTAAGGCCATACATCCCCAAGCTGGCCAAGTGCGGGTTGGGGACAGATATTATTTCTATATCAACAATAGAAATAATATCTGTTACTAGAAAAAATCTAGTTTAAGGCCTCGGCTATTCAAACTTTGCAGATAATGTTTCTCAGTCAGGGCCTTCCATACAATACAAACTTATAGATAACCCAAATGACCGAAATTTACTCGTTTTTTTTTTCTAGGTAAATTTTCTAGAAATGAAGCATCGATCGATTTGTTGCCTCCGAAGCCCCCTACATTTCATGAAAATTGTTGGAGCTGTTTCCGAGTTTCATTATCCAATATCCAATTATAGATGTATATTCAAGAATTACTCGTTTAAACGTATTAGATATATAAATAATGATATTTTTTAATTTTTCGTATATAAAGTATAATCCTGTATTAGGGCTATATTTGTAGTATTCAATTACCGTATTTTTAATCATTTTAATCACATGTAAATACATACAAATCTGCGAAAAGTGTAAAAGTATAAGACAATATTTAAATTAGATTTAAGACAAGAAATCATTTAAAATCAACAAGATATTTGCTTTTTCGTTAAGAGGTTATATAAAAAAGTGCAAATTGAAAAATTTAGTTTGAACTAAATTTTCTTGACAAGCGTTAATATAGAAATCAGTTATGAGTAACTCGGCCTATCCCAATTGCTTATGAAATCTTATAAGTAATAAATAATAAGCTATTTCACTTTACGAATATTCATAAAAGATTCAAATAAATCCATAAAATTGTTTATTATGTAAATAGAATTTAACTTTAGATACCTACGAAGTATGATTAAATTTATAGGTCGTAAAAACTCTTTTACAGAATCTTTATCACCGGAACCCGAATTTATATCTATGCCATACCTCTATAAAACCATGATTGACATCGTCGGACCTCGTAAATATATATACAATGTATTAACTAATTTACATAACAATATAAAATACTTAATAAACTCACCATTAAAATAATCCCAGTACAATCAACGACAGTATCGTCAAAAGTTTTAACACACTCACTAAACCGATATATTCCATTGCACTTAAACATTCACAGTAACTCACTAATAAATTCAAATTAACGTATACTTGCACGACGCGGAGGTACAACTGTGCATAAAACTGTTTATAAAATTTCTAATTCTTATAATCGATTGCGATACTCTCACGTTGCGGTGGACGATGATCAATTTAAAATAATATAGTTGTAATTTTAGTATCGGCACTGCCGAGGGCGCGGTTAAATCGCGGTGCGGCAAGACGCTCCGCTACTCTGACGGCGTTTGACTAGGTGGCGGTACTGCGCATGCCTACCCGCGCAGCCTCGTCTGAAAAGGGATGAAAATGGCGCGTGCCGATTGTTAGCACGACGGACGCCGAATTGTGACGAATATTTCTCAGCTGCCGTGACGCGGCCCTCGTTAACGTACCTCCGTAACGTCGTATGCCGATAAATAGCTGTTAATTCTGTTATTGTGTAACGGATCCTTGAGAATGTTAGCTTGTTTGAATACTTATTGTAATAATACTGTGTAATCGTATGTTTAAATTTGTCTATTTAAAATTAATATTAATTTTGAGTACACGAATCATTCTGTGTTCTTATTTAATCTTCGCACGCTTGATTATAGTATAGTATTTTATAGGACAGAAACATCTATAAATTAAATTTAGAGTCTTATCATTCATAGCTGATTAATAACTCATTCGTGTATTTTCATACCTAGGAAACGTTTGACTTCTTTTGCAAATGTATGTCATAAAAAAGTAATTTAAAACCCAAAAAAAATTAAATACTTAAACACACATGCCATGATCAGTGATCACAGGTTAGATCCATATTTTGAGAGAATCCCGCTTCCCATAGTGACTGCCAGAGACAAATTTCCTTTTACTATCTAATCACATATGTAAATTTGGTTCCACTCCAAATTGCCTTACTGAAAAAGTTTTCGTTCGTACCCAAAGTCAGCGAAAACTGGAGGCTGTTGACTCTATAGCTGTTCGGGTATGTTCGGATGTCTTCGGTTATCATCGGCTGCTCGTAAACGGGACGCTATTTTTATGAGTACACAGTTACATGGGCATGCCAAGATAGCTTTATACTTTTGCCAAACCCTATTACTGTAGTGTTAAGGTCGTTTTCACTTGGCTTTTATTGTAAGCTAGTTGTGAGTGAGCAAAGAATCGGACCGTGATAGCCTTTTCTGAATTTTTCCGGCTATCTTTCTTTGAATAAAAGGATAAACCTGTGTATTATAAAAAAGGAATATCTATAACAAGTTTTTGTATCTACATCATTGTACATTTGTGCAAAAGGAATGTTGTTAACATTTATATAAAAATAGGTACAGTGTGTGTACAAAATATTTAATGGTTGTTGAATATGCCATTCGTTAATTGAAATTTAATAGAATTATAAATATGGTTTAGAAACACGTTATGTAAAAATAAACAAACATACACACAAAGCTAATAATAAAATATTAAAATAGTCAACGCTACTTTTGTCAGCTTTGACTTAAATTTGTCTCTATTTGCAATCTGGATCACAAATGTACATTGTTTTGTATTTTCTGCTAAGTTCTAATATCAACTACATTTTTTTTGATCAGCCTTCGACCATCCTTTTTCTGCACTCGATTGTCGGCACTTGATGGAACTTGTTGCAATACATTTTAGAAACAAACTCAGTTTATAAAACCGATTTGTTATCGATTCAAATTATTAAAATAATATTTTGTTATTTCCATATTTTCACATTTGTTATGTTTAATGTGTAATTATTTTATATAATCATTAACCTTTCATAATGCCATAAGGAGAACTTGGCTAGGTGTATATTAAAATGGTAGAATACGTTCAAGTGAGTTTGATTCTAGAATGTATCCTTTAATCTGAAAATCACATCAAGTTGTACGAGTGTATCACTTGTATGACCACTTTGAAGTAATCGTACAATTCACATTAGATGCCAATTAATAGATAATTGTAATAATGATAAAATCAATTAAAGATGTATAGCTTTAAGCTCAAATAGAATAATAATAATAATCTTAATAATTCTCACAAGGTAGGTACAATTTTAATCACAGGATTTACAGGTAAAAAGTTTCTAAAAAGTTCCTGGGAGGTGACGTCCATATTAAGCTCGCAGCCTGTGTGACAGAGCTTCAGGCCTCCACCCTACACCTGATAAATTATATATATTTTATTTTTAAAAAAAATTTTATATGTAATATAATAAACTAAAAATGCAACTGCACCTCCAAATAATAGAAAATTAGACTGAGGTAGGCACTTAAATCCATAGAAAATAATAATTATTTAACAAAATAATTAACAATAAATGAGATCAAAATCTAGCTAAGGTATGTAGTTGTGTGTAGTGGGTATATGTATGTGTGCGTGCGTTCGTGTGTGTGTGTGAGTTCAAGTAAATTATGTTAATGTGAGTTTCAATGGAGTGGATATAAAATTCAAGAGGTATATAATTTGAAATTAAATATCAAACCAAATAATAAAAAATAGTCAAATTCAGATCATTTTAAATGCTTTTTTCGAATATACTACGTTTATACGTTTATTTTTGTGTATACCTCTATTGAAGCAGTCTGTTTCTATCAATAGACCTCCACCTCAGTGTCTATTGTATGAATCCCACTCAGTAGGATGAGCTTCAAATCCACGACCTTTTTGACTAAAGAATATTCAATGCTTACGTATGTAAATGGAATGTTGAAAAGTATTTTTCATTTGAAAATAAAAAAAATCTGTTGCACAATTTCCTCTACTAGAATACTTCTAATTTACATAATAACGCGATTGGACAATAAAACTCCAAGCAAATATCAAGAATTAAGTATTACCTAATTTACGTCTTTGATAAAACAAAACATATGAGAAAAAGCTTATTTTTGTTATATATGTAATTTTGGATCATTTGAATGACAAATTTGCTTGGGATTGATGATGCTCCCGACATTTACCTACTTATTTTGTGTGAAAGTAATAGACATTTTTTTATTGTATGTTGTTTTTCAATTTGTTAATACCAACTGAATTTCTTTGTGTATGTAAATGTGAGTATACTATAGGTTAGTAAAACAAGCTCATATTTAGTATCTTTCTGGTGGTTTCTATTTTTTCCCCGGCCTATCCAAATGTTCTGCTTGCCGTTGTGTCGCGTTTCGGGTCGTTAATCTTGACTTATACCGGTTAGGTAACACGATAGCTCGTATGCCATCTGTATGGACTAGCAGACTCAAAGTTATGGTCCTTTCTTCAAAATTCCAACGCAGATCCTATACTGTACTGTACATAGATTTTTTTTTGTGTTTATCTGTAATCAGTGAGTCTTAACAAATGCTGGCATCATCTGGTCCGACGTGTAAGATATCTGAAAAGATTTATTTATAAAATAAATATTATTTATTTTATCATGGATAGTACATTAAGGTTCAGATTTACTAATTCCTGATAAAATATCAGATTGTTATTTGTCATATTAATGACATATATCATACAATATCTGCCTATTTGACATGACCACAAAAATGATGCCTATCTGATATATAGGTATGTCTCTATCCAAGATTTGTGAGAGGGAGATCTGTATTTATTTGAGAGATAAGTTCATAATATTCTATCAGATACTTTATCAATAGGTGGTGAAACGGGCCTTATGTTTTTCAAATCTATTGGAGTTATTTTTGTATTATGACTAACGAACAATGATTGACATGAGAATTACGAAATGTACTTAATTTACAATACAGTTTGAAAAAATATTCTTAGGAGCTTTGTAAATACATACGTAGCAATTCAAAATTATCAATAAATAGGTATTAGAAAAATATTTTGATGTTTCAGAAAACCGACGTTTTATCGATATTAAAAGTGTCTATCAAGATTTCAATCAAATGTCTATCGGTTATCGCGACAAAAAGTAGGCTATGTCTTTCTCCAAGATCCAATCTATCTCCTATTAGTGAGACGATTTAGTGTAATATTTCTGTATAGAATGAACAGACATTCTCATAACTTTATAGAGGTAAAAAAATGTAGTTATTAAATATAAAAAAATGCAATGCGTTAAAAATAATGTCTATGCGCATAGACATTTTCCCCTTGTTAAAAATCGTATGTTTTAGTTACTTATATATGCTGGGCAAAGCGCGAATTGGAATCACACACCGAGGATCCCACAGGGCCACAAACTTTTGAAAAAGTAAGAACAACAAAATTTTTCGTTTAGAAAATTGCTATGCACCGATATGCAACCACAAATAAGTTCGTGATCGAAAATTCTAGAAAACTTGTTCAACGTGAAGTACCCTACAAGTTTTGATTCCATAACGAGTGTCAAAACCGGAGCATGAAAAGCCGTATCTTTTGATCGCATCGACTTAGAAGTTGATTTTAGCACGGACTTTACAGTCGGTCAGTCAGTCATAAAAAGGGTCTTTACAGACAGACAACGTGAAGTGATCCTATAAACGATTACTTTTTGTTACGAAGAACAGAATTCTGAAAAATATTAATTATGACCCTTAGCAAAAGTTGGTGACGAGAATAATGATTTAAGATGATGACATTATACTCATTAAATAAAGCAATAAATTTAAATCCTTAAATCAGTCAATGAACTATTTGAAATCATTGTAGTTAGATTCAAATTGAAAGTAAAGTTTGTACGAATCCATACTATGGGCGGCTCTCTGTGCCCGTATTATTTAGCAAACTTTCCCTGGATTTTAAACAGATACATGTTACAGTTTCTATTAAACTTATTTTAAGGCATTGAATGGCAACAAAATTGGTGTAGGAGTGTGCTTTGATATTCGTAGTCAACTATGACGTCACGGCAAAAGTTCGAAATTACATTGACTGTTGGCCAAGTGATTAGCGATCCTAAATACTTGGTCGTGGGTAGTATTCACATGTAGTACATGTGTTTGTGTAGTGTTTTAGAAATGTATAAGTATCCTTTTAAGAATTTCCAATCCACTGCGTCAAGTACTGTGGGTTCGAATCCCACATGGGACAACATTTGGTGTGATCCACAAATTGTTATTCTGAGTCTGGGTGTCCCGTGACACAGGATGTATAATCCTAAAACGGGATGTGTCTGTTAAAAAAAAAAGTTTGGTTACCACACTAAACGTCGGTCTGGATGTCGTAATAAAGCGGTTCCCGGACCTCTCCCATCTCAGGCGCAGAGTGGCACACCGTATGGTTTTAGTCGGTTCGATTCCGACACACTGCCCCGCCCTATGGGTACACATAAAAAAAAGGAAAAAAATGGTTTGTTTCAAGTCTTTGCACAGCTGTTTTCTTGCGTAGTTTGCTCGGCTCTTACTATACCCATGAGCTGAATAGGAGTAGTGACATTCAGTTTTTTTATCGAATAGGGTCTGATGTTAAGTGCCGCCCATGGACACCGACAACACCAGAGCCGTCTAAAGTGCTTTGCCATATGGTAGGTTGGGGAATGGGCCTCCGGTATTCTCACTAACTTGGTGAAACACAGTGCAGACGCTGTTTCACGCCGGTTTTCTGTGAGTCCGTGGTATCACTCCGGTCGAGCCGGCCCATGCGTGCCGAACCGTGGCTCTCCCACGGATGAATCGGTGTTCTTAATCTGTCACTACACGGACCAGATAGCATTGATATTAAGTGACTACCGTCGCTCAAAGAAACCTGCCACTAAAGAGTGCATTCGTTGATTCCATCTTTCCCAGCATGGGCTGGAGTTTTAGATTTGGATTACTTTCTTTTTGAAAAGTAAGAGTAACAAAAGAATAACTTAAGACAGGTTTTCTGTGAGGCCGTGTTATCACTCCGATCTACCCAGCCTATTTGTGCCTCTGTCATAGTGAAAAGCTATAAACGCAGTACTAACTTGTACGTAGTATAAATACATGCCTCACACTTTTATATTAAATTTACATTAAAGAAAGAATTATAATAATAACAGTATTTCGGACATATAAGACACAACTCCATCAAATTCCAAACTAAGCAGCGCCTGAGTACTAGAAAACTGATATAATACATGTATACTTTTCGTAAATACAAATATTTGCAGATCATACAGACATCTGCTTAGACCCGGGAATCGAATCCGACATCTCAAGTGCAGCCATCGCATTTGCTACCATTATTTCGCCGAGGCAGTAAAAAAAGTCTTCAGTCGTTTTTTAAAGTCTCGGTAAAAATATTTTACAAAAATTTCGTTACTTATTTTATTGATATCGTCCACAAAAACCTTTTATCCACAAAGATATGAGAACGTAATTATCTTTTTTCACTTAGAGCCCTAGAGGAATTAATTTTCTATTGTTACCGTACCTTTTGAGGACTGATCCGATATAGGAGGAAATACGAGAGAAATTTATGATAATCGATATTATCTTTAACTTAAATGTGAAGTGGAAATCGAGTGATTTTAATATGATCCGAGGAAAGGCAGTCCTTTGAATATTTAAGGATATTAAATATTGTCATGAATACTTGTTAAGTTATAAATAGTTGTATATAAATACCTGTTAATTTAAACTAGTTTTTAGATGGACAATAACTTTGGATTCTTTAAAAACCTTTGTTGTCGAATTATTTATATTAACTGTATAAAAATTATTATACTGTAGATAGTTTATAGATCGTTTAGTCCTAAGCGATCCTGGTCTGGTTTTAAAAGTATTAGGTATCCTATTTGCATCTTTTTTTATGTGAAAGCGGGCAAACGAGCAGTCGTATCACCTGATGGTAAGCGATCACCGCTGCCCATGGACATCTACAACACCAATAGGCGTCACAAGGGCGTTACCGACCTTTGGTGGATGGGGAGGAGGATAGGGATGGGGAAGGGGTTAGGGTATGGGCCAGTGTCGCAACGAGAAGCCTCTTCACGGGGGTTGTCCGGTCGATGGCACTGTACGGCACACCGGTGTGGGCGTCGGCTCTGATCGCCCAGAATAAGGCGCACCCCTGGCGCCCTCAGAGGGTATTGGCGGTCAGAGCCATACGCGGATACCGCACGGTGTCGACCGAGGCGGCGTGCGCCTTGGCCGGAACACCCCCGTGGGATTTGGAGGCGGAAGTGCTCGCCGAAGCTTATCGACGGGTGGCTGAATTCCGGGCGGAGAGTGGCATGCGCCCTCTGCCCGAAGAGGTACGCGAGTGGCATGAAGCCGTCCGTCGAGCCACGATGGCTCGTTGGTCTTCGCGGCTGGAGGCTCCGCGGGCTGGCTTCGCCACTGTGGAAGCGCTCCAGCCGGTCATCCTCGAGTGGGCGGGGCGGCAGCACGGTACCCTTTCCTTCCGACTGACGCAGATGCTTTCCGGGCACGGTTGCTTCTGGAAGTACCTGCTCTCGGTCACGCGGAGGGAATTGAGTCCCGCCTGCCACCACTGCGACTGCAGTGAGGACTCGGCCCAGCACACGCTGGCGGTGTGCCAGAGCAGTATTAACGCGGTCGCGACCTTCTGGAAGTCATCTCGCGGAAGGAGGCGGCGGAGAAGGCCCGGAAGAACGATCTCCACTCGGACCCGATCCAGCCTACCAGCGCCTCAAGCCGCCTTGAGTGTGGCCGCGGATGGGCGGGACGGGTTTTCCCTCCCATCCGCTTCAGAGGCCACCTGCGAGGAGGGCGACGTTACGCGTGTACCGTACGTCGCCTGAATTGAGAGTGTATAACATCTAGACGGTGTCCGCTCCAGTGCGGGCAGGCGCTGGGAGAGGTCCGGATGGCGTAAAAAAGCGGTTCCCGGATCCCTCCCTTCTCAGGCGCAGAGTGGCACACCGTGGTGGTTTAGTGGGTAGTCTGGCGAGTCAGTCAGGAGTCCCACACAAAGTGAACGCCCTGTCCCCGCAGGGGGGGAGCGAGGTGCGTAAAGGCATTCCACCACGTAAAAAAAAAATGGTTAAAATTTGTTTACGTTGTTACCACATCACACTACATGCAATAGGAGACGCAGATGAAGTTTCGTGGATCAGTTAGTATTTGAATAAGTAAACTGTAATTTTATAATCTAGAAATACGTTGATGAGCTCTCTGGCCATATTTTGGATCGGTTGGCCTTGTATTAGATGTATTCGATCATTATTTTTGACGTCAGTTTTTGAATTAAATTAAACAACACAACAACAATTAACAGCGTGAAATAAATATTTAGGATTACCAAAAATACTGGCATTTAATAGTAGGTTGACTAAATATGTTATTAAAAACGATTAGCAAAAATATCTTATCCACTATTTCTTCTTCGGGTGCCTTTTCAATCCTGAAGGTTAGCCGTCAGCTTCCCGTACTCTTGCTTGTCATTGGCCAGCTGAAACAGTTTTTCAATGTAGCTTATACCGGTCCACTCCCGTATATTACGCAGCTACGAAGCAGCAGAATCAGTTGAAGTAGCATATATCTTTCGTAGCACATGGCCGAGATATTCAATTTTGTGTTTTCCTGTGGTATGCATTAGTTTTTTAGGTATGTGGACATGCTGGAGCACAGTATTGTTCCTAGCCTATTGCGTCTAACTGATGCGAAGCATGCCACGGCAGCACCACATTCAGCACCACATCAAATACCTCTAGGTGTCTCATTGTGTCATTTTTAAGATCAATGCTTCGCAGCCTACATGACTGTGAGCTAGATGTAACACAGAAGTATCCTAACTCTGAGTATACTAATATTATAGAGAGGTAAATTTTTTACCTTTCTTTGTATGGCTGTAGAGGGTTATCTTCAGAAGTACTGATCCAATGCGGAAAATAGCTTCACTAATAGAAGAAACGAGACTACTAAGGAGTGACATAGGCATAATTCAGCTAATATATTAATATTATTATATTTTATAAAGGTGTTCTTGGCATTATTGAGTTAATGTAATTATTTAAATCACAAGTTCGGATATGGATTAAAGAATTAACTTAAGTACAAACTTGACAGATTGGAAAATTACAAATTTATTAATTAAAAACTTTAAGTGCCTTTAAATTTTTAAATTTCTATCAATGTAGATGATTGATATATGATTTGTATAGCGCAGTAATGGGTTTAGATTATGTTTATTATTTATTTTAGTTTTTCTTTCTCCCCTTTCTACACAGCATGCAATATCTCAAGATGGTATTGATATATATGGTACTGTTATTACAGGCATTTTCAACACTCTTGATAAGTCCCAGGTAATATGTTGCTATGTTCGCTCGTGGGTGGAATACTGCTCTCATCTTTGCGATGGATCCGAGCATTATCTGTTTGTCGCTATTGGTCGGTTGCAGCAGCGAGCAGTCCACATTATCGGTTGTCCCGAAGCCACCGAGTTTCTTGGGCCTCTATAGCTGCCAAGAAATGTCGCCTCTATGGCAGTCCTCTATCGCCTTAATCATGGGGAGCGTTCTGTAAAACTCTTCCAACTGGTCCCCATTCTCTCTTCCTCTACAAGACAACACGTGCTGACCTTTGGAGTAATCCTTTTGGAGTGATAGACATACGATCTCGAAAGCAACGTTTCGGTTATTCGTTCTTGGGCCGAGCGGTCCAAACATTTTTCCAAACTTTAGATCCTGGGCCCTTCAAGCGGGGCGTAAAATAGCATCTCAATTGGTCGCTATAGTATGGCTCATCATACTGCACTGTTCAAGTTCGCATAGAGCATGGTGACCTCCACTCTTGGATTCTACTCATGCTTTCCATCAAATAGAGTAAAGTCATTTTGGTAGCTTATACATAAAACAAATATAACACACAAAATATACAGGTAAGATCTAAGTAATAATTTCGTTTGACCTAAAACATTTTGTATATTGTCCTATAAATTCCGTTCTTATTCTGGGCTACGTGTGACACTGGGACAAAACCCGCACTTTTGTCAAACGTACGTTTGTCGTACAATAAGGTATGTGAATAAATTGTTAATTTCTGGGATGCTTAACCCAATTCTTGTCTTGCCAACGTCATCGTGCCAAAGAGTAACTAAGCTGGGACTAACGTTTAGTGCCTAATAAGTTGGTGTTTGTGTGTGTAAGCTTATTCCGAAAATATTTTAAATATTTGCCTTTTTAGCTCTGAATCACGTTTCTTGTGATTTTAGCGCTTAGTGAATTTAAATGAAAAAGGTTTGCATATTTATGTAAGAAAAAAACAGGCAGTAGTAAGGACTACCGACAGAAGTGAAAACTTATAACTCAGAATATTATTTGTAAAATGAATGTGTAGAATTAGAAATTTCATAATCTTTGAATTAAAATCATCAATATCAACCATTAATAGCACGTCGGTGAAATGAACCCATAACATTTTCCCCTACCAAAAAGTGCTCAACGCGGCCAAAGAAGTTTTGCGACGTCAGCAAATCGGTGATGTGGTGAAGCCGTGATGCGAACTCATAAGATTTACTTCTAACAAAAAGTGTTTAACGCGGCTCAGGAAGTTTTCACTTCAAAAATTACACGCACACTTAGTACTTACCATCTTACTACCATTATTTTGTATGTTGCCACGATTGAAATTAAAACAACTGCCAAAGTAACCATGACTAGATAGATGCGGTAAATTAGAGCTCTAAGAACAGGATATCCTTAAAAGAAACAGTATTTTCTCAAAAATTGAAAAAAATATACATATGTTAACTTAGCTAACTAAATAAAGTACCGTGACTGAGTGTGTATATTATTACTCTTTGTTCTAAAGCAAAGCTTTTATGCTCTACTTGGTCTATGATTTACTTGAAAATATGTTCCTGTTTTAGTTCTTTTCTTTCTATTTATTTAACGATAATATTAAATATGAGCATTCAGCTTTACCCTCTGATTGATGGTGCTCATATTTCTAAAAATAATAAGTTACATATAAACGTTCTTCAACAGAATTGTGAAGTCATTAAATCTAGATGTTAAATCTAAGATATTGAATTCGATTGCCACATAAATTAAAAAAAGTAAAGAAGTAGAAGTGCAAATGTTTATAGATTTTCGCAGCTTTGCATATAGTTTTTATTGTACAATAGGACTTACTCGTAATTTGAATAAGACCCACTATACAACGATTATGTGTGACAGTGTATAAACGTGTATACAACAAAATCTAAATAGTAAGGAAACCAACAACTGAAATAGAAATCGTGGATTTGATTGCTACCCAGTACAAAAATTAGGCTATAAAGACAATCATTTATATGTAGTTATCTGCGTGTAATTCATCTGTGATTTAAATTTAGGCATATATAAGTTTGTCTACCAGCAATCTGTTTTTAGTACAGGCACTGCTTTTGGGATTAGACATTTTGTTGGTTTTTGAAGAAATCAAAGAAAAAAGTGGCAGAGCAATGTTATTCAAAGTATATGTATAAAAATACTTCCCAAGGTTTTTTTTAACTTTACGTTTTCGTGTTACGAAAACTAACAAGTCTTTACCTAATCAAGCTGATTTAGTTTGGTAAAGCAAAGAACAAAGAATTTTTGAACAATAAAAGATTTTTTCCATAACTATTTTTGTACGTTGTGCCGAGGAATCTTATCTTAATGTTCTCCTCGGGGGGTGATTACAGTGGCAGTGTTTGGCAGCCAATCTGTCTCTGTCACTCAACTGCAAAGAAAAGCTGCAATCTACTCAATAGCTCGAAAATAAGTAAAGGACCTTAGTTTTGCTTGTTCAACATATTTGTTTATACAATGTGGAAGAAAGTAGTTTCGAAAATACTTAGAGTATATTTACCGTCTTCTAACCTCCAAACTTCATTTTTGCAGATTGCACCCCATGATAATGATGATTAAGAATATTTGAAATATACTCTTCATCATCATTATCATTGCTAGAAAAATTAAGTGGTTCAAATTATATAAATCAAGTATCACAAGTAAATATATTTTCTTGCTTTTAATGCACTCGTTTTTTCTTAAATGATATATATTTCAATGAGGATTCAAGGAGAAAACATAGTACTGGTTTTAGTATAATTTTTTTAACTCACATATATCATGTGCGAGTGTGCGTGTACCTATATGTCGGAATGAGTGTATCCGAGAGTATGTGAATACTTTGTATATGTATGCGCATAGGTATACATGTGGGTGTACGTCTATGTGTATGGTTGTATGATTGTGCGTGTGTATGTGTGTGCTTGAGTGGTTGAATTTTAATAAAATTAAATATTTGTTAAATATATAATGTTAAGTTTTAGTTGTGTTTCCACAAACTAATTTTAAACAGAAATCTTTTTTATTACTCATTGAGTTCATTTTTTAATTAAAAATCTAAGTAAGTGTTATTCTCGTTCGTTTTAATATCAATTTCCCAACAGAATATCCCTTCATCTATTATTCCAATACTTGGAATGGAATAGATTCCCTAAGCTCTGGCTAACATTGCGATACAGCCGCGATCATTTGAATAGTTTTACAATCTATATCGAGATATTTTGTTCAATCTCCAGGCAAATAAACTATGGCTGATGATGTACGAGTTTCACGAGATTGTTAATATCAATGCTCTCAAATATGAAACTGCATTATTATCTTGAGAAGAGAACGTAGATAAAAGCGTACTGCTTTGTAAACAGCCTTGCCTTGCCAATATACAACAAGATTTTTTTGTGATGGCAACAAAAAATTCTTGGTGTATATTTTATAACTAAAAATGTTTTTTTTGGCACTTTTCTTCCTATTTCTTGTTGTTTCTCATCTTTTCTCATGATACAGAAGCAACACAGAAATTTGTGCATAATTCTATATCATATTTTTTTCAGGGCAAATTCAATGTTCTCAACTTTCATATGTTACAATATCGGAGTTTTCTTATTAGTAGTTCTTGCTAGAGCAGAAGTACGAACGGTGCGGAAGAAAAATAAACTCGTTGCATCCTTACTAGCAATAGAAATATCTAGTACCGTTTGCAACTAATGTGTTCCTGTATTGTAAATATCTACCTAAGCTACTTAAGCTCGAAGATGCAGCGATAATGTGGTACATTCTTTGCTGTATATACTACAATTTGACTGGCTTGTTAGCGCAGTGGTAACGTAGACGTCTGCTATGCATGAAGTTTCGGGTTCGATTTCCGGGTCGGACCAAATGTTTGTATGATCTGCAAGTATTTTTTTCGGAGATTGGGTGTTTTCTGTTAATAATACATATGTTTTTAAGAAAAGGACAAATGTATTTATATCCGTTATTTAGCACCCATTATATAAGCTCTGTTGAGTTGGGACTAGATGGCGCTGTGTGTTAGATTTCCGAAAAATACTATAATTGTATTATTATGATTCATGATATTGTTTGTAGTTAAATTTAAGCTCAGTTTTGGATAGCTTAAATTGGCTCCACCAATAACCCAAAACAACCATACTACGGCATATACCTATACTGATTTTTGTTATGTATGGGCCTGCTAAAGTGATTTTACTCTGCCTGGTGGAAAGCATAAGAAGAATCCAAGATTGATGGTCACTCATACCATTATACTCATTGCGAATGCAGACAATACAAGAATGCGGTATGGTGACCCGCACTTTGGCGGGCTATTGAGATGCTTCTCCATCAAACGCCGAAAATAACAATGTTTCAGCATTAACCTCTACTGATTTTGTTTATTTTTATGTATAAGCTTCTTATGCATTGCTTCTACATTTCAGGTTATTGAGCGCCCTAACCTCCGCTCTCTTTCTATTTTCAATTCTAGAGAATGAACTCAAAGGGCAGAAAGACTGCTACTTTAATATCACTAAACAGCACTTTTTCTGAAGTTTCTGCGAGCTTTGAATTTTGATTCGTTGCCAAATGATCTAGTTCCGAATCGTGTCCTTCTAGTAAACTCCAAACAAGCTGGTTCAAATGTCTTATGGACGACTTTAATTGTTTCGATTTATTATAACTAACCCGTTTAGTCAGCGTAGTATAGAAAGAATCTCCTTGTTAAGAAGAGACCATGTTCTACAGTGAATGGTTAAATGTTGTTGATAATGATGATGACATTTCATCCAGAAAAAGCAGCCGAAATCGCACAGATCACGAGCCGCCGTCAAAGAATATAATTATTTTACTAACGTGCTTTTAGAACTTCAATGACGATAAACGGAATCGATAGTATGGAATAAAATAACAGTGAGTGTATAATGAACTAACTCAGCATTCGATAACCGAGTATGTTCAAACATACAATGGGATAATCCTGTGCCGAGAAGTCAACGAACATACCACGACTGTTTCTTTGAAGTGGATAAATAAATATCGAAACTGAATATTGTAATATTATGTCAAGGAAAATCAACAATTCTTATATTCTATGTAGACTATTGAAAGGGCTATAAGCTCTCCTATTTAAATCTATACCAAAATATAAAATTGAAGTGTTTGTTTGTAATTTGACGTCTGAACTGATTTTGACGGCATTTTCACTTCATTATAGCTGATGATATAAGGAGTAACTAAAGCTACATTTTTTAGAATAACTTCGCCCCGCGTCGTTGCCCGCATTTTTTATTATACCGCGTGTAACAAGGAGGGGTTCAGCAAGTAATACTATAAACAAGCGCCAGTTCCTTTGACACTACTCGCTTTCATGAAAATTTCGCCGCTATTACACAAGTTCTTGGACCTTTCAAAGCCATCTCGATCGCTAGTAATACAGTTTAACCTCAGCTAAAACTGTAAATCCGTTCGGATGAAATTCTCATTGAAACTCAAATAAGACGTGAATTATACTTATTATACTTTACTTTCATCCATATTTTAGTTCATTTCGTGCTTACAGAATAAATAAATTTGATAGAATAAATTAATATGATTTAGTACTCAATAGGGAAAGGTTTTTCTCTGTTTTAGTCAGCTATGTTTAATATTAAAAACCGGCCAAATGCGTAATAGATCACGCATATAATAGGGTTCCGTAGTCGCCTATGTTGAAATTCGCTTTAAATTAGAATGTAGCGCAAACGGATACCTAAATAAAAAAAATCATCTGAGCAACCTCTCAATGTTTTTAAAAGATCTATCTAATGATATCCCACAATATGCGGTAAGCGCGAGAAAAAAAATCATGGGTTCAAATTCCACTAAAACAAATGTGGTTTTATTTTTGTACTATGTCAACGAGGTAAATACAGTTTTAACTTTTTAGTAAAAACCTTTTGGAAGGTAAGCAGACGGGACATGGCAAAACTTCCGAGACGTGACCTACAGAACCCTAACAAACATCTGCAGACAGCAAAGAAATCCTAAATATTATAAATGTGAATGTAAGTTGTAATGAT
>PKRV01002222.1:0-53930 GCA_003709505.1 Hyphantria cunea | reverse complement strand
TTGTTCTTTTTCACATTGAGGATAGTGACCACCACTCTTGGATTCTGCTCATGCTTTCCATCAGGCAGGGCAGAGTCATTTTGGCAGCTTAGACATAAAAAAAAAAAAAAAAAATAGTATTGAACAGATAGAAAAATCTTTTTTTGTACAGCGTATTACAGATTTAAAAGAGAGTATAGACAATGACGAATGTACAAATAGCTGCTTTATTTTCGAAATCAATATCTTCCAGGCAAACTCGGGATGGATTAAAAAGTATTGAAGAAACAGAAGTTGACGGTGGTTTTGAAAAATTATAATTTCTAACTTAATATAATTCTAATTTCTAATGAATATAACTGTATTTACTCATACATACAATACACATATATATAAAAATATACATACTAATAACTATAACTACTCATCATACTGTTATAATATTACATTATATATACATATAAGTGACTGACTCGTTTATGATGCATAAAATTCCTGAGCCATTTTTTTAAAACTGTTGCAATGCATTCTACAAGCGTACAGCTTTAACTGTGAAGGTTTGGTTCTAGAATTTTATAGAATGCAGAGGCATCTCCATTCTCAATTCTTCAGATGACCTTAGACATTTGTCATATGTGTCATTGAGGAACTTAAATCGTTCTTCTCAAAGAATCCTACTGAGGTAGAAGGGGGTTCTAGTATTAAACAAGATGTTATAAAGGAAAATGAGGATAAGAGTATATCGGCAAGAGCAAACTGGAAGCCACTTGAGCATTCGAAAGCCAAATACAAATCGTATACAGAAATTTTGTAGCCGCTCAAGCTTATCAAGTTGTGCTTCGGTGAGATTTAGATAGCTGACATAGGCACAGTCGAGAATTGGGAGAAAAAGTGCTTATGCAAGTGCAGCCCTAGTAGAAATTGGAATAAAATTACGTAGATTTCATACAGATCCGGTAGAAGCAAATATCTTTCGGCTTACTTTCTGTATAAATAGATCTTAAGAACAAGTACCATTTATGTAGATCTCTAGATCTTTAACGGTAATTCTGATCTCGAGGGTGGTGCCACTGAATTTGATTTGTGACAACTGTGTCCAGTCAATTCTCGAGACCATCCTGCGACTACCGATAACACATACCTGCGTTTTTACAGGATTAACATTGAATCCATAATTATGACTCAATCATGGTACGCAATAGATCAGTATTGACTCTATTGAATGCCTACGATAGAAAGTTAACCGAAACTTGAGTACATATTTGGAAATCATCTGCACAAAGATGGTAGGAGGATCTTAATTGATTAAAGATTGAGTATATAAAAACAGCGCAGAGTAAAAGAGATAGAACGCCACCCTGTGGTACACCAGTAGAAATACTGCATCAGGAGAACGTCGAGTCTTCAATGTATATATGTTGCCGGCGACCAAACAGGTAACTATGAAACCAATAAATTGTCTTTGGAGATATGTTAAGAGATCGTAATATGCCAAGCACAATGTGAAAATTTAAAATCCGGATTGGAAGCGATTCAATAAAGAATTTATGGAAAGGCAGCTTCTCAGTTGAGAATGGATGAGGCGTTCAAGTACTTTGGATAGGAAAAGTAAAATGGATATAAGCGAGAGTCAGAAAATGAAAAGGATTTAGCTCTGCTCTCTTAAGTAGAGGGATTACTTGGGCATCCGTCCATACAGACGGAAAAACAGCATGTGACATGAATAATTTAGTTGTGAAATATTTGTACAATAACAATCATTAGTTAGTAGTGGTATTTAAGTGGATTAAATGCGATAGCATGTAAGTAAAGAAGTGAACTCGGTTACCCATGATAAGATTCAACTTGTGTAATGAGTAGTTAATTTGTATGTATGTTGTTAAAATCAGCAGTTACTCAATATTTATATCAGAAAGCTAAAAAGTTTTTTATTTGGTTAGTTGAACGCGTTAATCTCAGGAACTACTGTTTCTGTTAAAAAAATCTTTCAGTATCATATAGCCTATTTAGCAAAGAAGGCTGTAAGCCATATATCATACATGACAGGATTGTTTCCCATTTAACGTAAGTCATGTGTAAAGACCGTGAGAGAATATGTCTTTCTTTCAAGGTTCGTCCAATACAACCTTTTTAACGCGCTTCATGCTAACACCACGCTCAACTAATAGGATAAGTAGACAAAGTTCTGCGGGTCAGGTAGTAAATTCATAAATCTTTGTTATATGAAGCCACACTTCCACAGTTGAGATTACTCTGAGATTTACAGGTGATTCAATCGAATATAATTGTTAACATTGAAAATGATCAATCACGTAAATTACACTTGAAAGAAAGACTAGTTCCACTTGCTTTGTGGATACAAGAAACGGTATGTATGATAATAAAATAATACAGTGTCTTTTATTATATATTTAAGATTGAAAAATACAAATCATCTTATATCCAGAAAAAAGATACTTGATTGAAATGCTTTGAGTAATATTCCTTTTAAGTAATCATCGATCCATCAATAGTCGGTAAACGTTCTTTGTAAAAAAGCGAATAGCGTTCGTCTAACAACCGGTCTTCCGAGTGATATTAACATAATTGTTATGCACGACAAGATAAGTAATGTAAAAAATTGATAGTTAGAAGAAAATAAATGTTTCGACGCAGAAGAAAACGAAAGTACTACTCGGATTATTTTAATAAAACATTATCTAGTCCCAAACCAAACAGAGACTATGGACACTAGACAACTGATATAAATACACACTTACTTGTTTTTTGTGAAACTCTAAAAAATACTTTAAGATCATACAAGCATTTGGTCCGACCCGAGAATTGACCCCGAGACCTCAAGCACAAAATTCGTATATGCTACCACTACATACATACATTTTTTCCATGAAATTAAGTTTAGTTACCATTTTTCTTTCACGGATTTAACACTCACTAAGAATCAAATTATCATAGAACTTTTTACCTTAAAGTAAACTTAAAATTCGCTCAAATAACTGCGTTTATATTCCACCGGTTTAGTGCCATTACTTGACGAAATCGCTTTTATGTAATACGGAGTCAACGTAAATTTAAAAGGAAAGTTTACACCAAGTTCGCTTTGATTTCTATAAAAAGATACCACAGGAAAATTTGTGTTTAACCTGTGTGAAATACTAAACAGGTTGGTGTTATAAGGCAGAATATAATTGCGTTAATTCCCTCAGTTTATTATATATAAGAATTTACTATGTAGCAGTATTTAAAATGAAAAAATGCAAGAAGATGTATATATATATATATAGATGATGACTCATTGAAAATCAAGGATAAAAGTTTTTTTTATCTTCCTAACTTTAAAGACTGAACTTTTCATTTTCAGTTTTCTAACAGGTAGTACATAATATACCAATACAAACAATATACCAGTAAGTATTACTGGTATATTGTTTAAATTAAGAAGACGTCCAAAGACGAAGTAAAGCTATATATTATCGTTGCATGTAAGTACACACAAGGGTTTAGGATGTAATTATTTTACAAACAATAATAAAAAAGAGCCGCAATGAGTTGTTTTACCTTTAGCTTTCATATTTTCGCTTAGTCAAATATAATTCCAGCTTTAATATTACTACTCTAACTATTTTAACTGATTTTATGGTTTTTTTTCCTCCACTGAGATTGCTAACAGGATTTACAGTTATAGGTTTAGTGGAAGTTTATGCCGGACCATTACCACTGCATCCATTTCAATCCTAGTAATGTTGTAAAAGGGAAAGTTAAATAAGTATGGATTGATATTTGTTACTCATTAACGTAAAAACTACCGAATGGATTTTAATGAAACTTTATAATAATATAGCTAATACATCAGAATAACACTTAGGCTACTATTTGCCGCGATAACCGATATATGCGCGAGTGGAGCTACGGGCAACAGCTAGTTTAAAATAAATGAACTCACCGGCCATTTAAAATCTAAAGTCACCAATAGTGAGATGCAAAATTCAGATGTTGGTACTTTACATTTTGATAATTGAAAGGTATTATAATTATGCATTGTACATGTTGGAAAAAGGTATGGTTAAATTATTGGGAGGTAATTTTGTTTCTTCCTTTGCTGCTTCACATTTCTAAATGAAAACTCATAACATGTTGAATGGTATGACAGTAGAACTACATGGACAGAAATAAAGTTTTAATGTGAATAGTAATAATAAACTATAGAAAAGTTGTCAAGTTTTAGACTCTTTAAAATTGAATTTGTAGCAATATAACATTAGTTATTATTACATTAGAACATTATAAAACTCATACCCACATATCAATGAGAATAATGTAAACAAATGCGTCAGAATATTCCTACTCGTTTCAATTTTTGCCGCAAGCACAAACCGTATGTTGGGATTTTTCTTAAAATATATATAATAATATAAAAGAGGGCACAGAGTTCCTGGCAAATAAACTTTCCGGTTTTATTAATATATGAGACTAGTTTCTTGAGTTATTATTATAATAATAATTTAATACTATAGGTCTTTAAGATGTCTACCTCCTCGAGGACACAGTTTTGAGAGAGAGATAATTGTACTTATGATGTAAATATGTTTTACTAACGTTAACCTCAGATGTTATCATCATCATCATCAGCCTATCGCAGTCTACGACTGGACATAGGCCTCTCCAATAGCATGCCACTTAGTTCGATACATGGCTTCACGCATCCAGCCCTGCTAGCCGTCTTGCGCAAATCATCACTCCACCTGGCCTGTGGACGTCCTACACAACGTTTACCGAGACGCTGTCTCCAAATGCTACCTGTTCTAAAAAAAAAATAATGCTTCAAATACTTATGAGACATAAGACTTTATAACTTTATATTTATGAAGCACAATATTGATTCTCTTCATTGTTGAATTTAAATGTAATCGATGTCGATTAATCCACTGAATGATAATAATTTTAACAATCCAACAAG
This sequence comes from Hyphantria cunea, assembly GCA_003709505.1. Taxonomy (NCBI): domain Eukaryota; kingdom Metazoa; phylum Arthropoda; class Insecta; order Lepidoptera; family Erebidae; genus Hyphantria; species Hyphantria cunea. Next base: position 48,994 of record PKRV01002222.1, on the reverse strand, counting down.
TGAAAATAAACAAAAGTGATTAGAATGTATAAGTGCGGATAGATAAATCTGACAGTAATGATAAATTAATAATAAACCAATCTTTAAATAATTAAACTAGGTTTCTTACTTTACATGTTAAGCTCGTGCAGTCTTCAATCTATAAACGTGACTTACATATATTAATCTAGATTTGAACAAAGGATTTTAGAGGTATTTTACCTTGAATGACGAGGTTTTCAACCTAGATTTATGCACGATTGAAGTTAACAGGTTCTCTAAAGATAGATACCAAATTTGAACAGAGTATCGCAAGCAACAGTTTGAATTCTGTGCCTCATTATTTCTCTTTCATATTAACTCAGTTCTCACTCTTTAGATGTAGCCCTCCTTTTTAAGGACAAAGGTTGCTGTTATGTGATTATACGAGGTGATCCGACAAAGAAACAGGATCATCGACATAGCCCACAGGATTAGCAAGCTGAAGTGGCAGTGGGCTGATTTTCCGAAGAACCGATAACCATTGGGGTAAATGAATTGTATGTAAGACGTCCGTAATGTAGGACGTCCACAGGCCAGGCGTCGCAGGTGGAGCCATGATTTGCGCAAGACGGCTGGCAGGAGCTGGATGCGAGAAGCCATAGATTGAACTAAGTGGCGTGAAATTGGAGAGGGCTATGTCCAGCACTGGACTGCGATAGGCTGAAGATGATGATTATAAATAAATATAATCATAAAATGTATAATAATGTTTGGAAATCGAAACTTCTTCTCAGCTCATCCACATCTTCTGTGCACCTCCAAGAGGAATTTATATCTTTCAAAAAGTTTGTGCTCCAAGCTCTCAATAATATCCAGCAGCAAGTGCAAATATTGACTCAGTCGGCAGACAACGTGGAGACTCGGAGCAGACGAAAGACTTTACTGCTTCATGGTGTTCCCGAGGAAAGGAATGAGGAAATTGCATTAGTGGCAACTACATTAATCAGCGAGAAGTGTAAGGTCAGTAACTTTAATGTAAATAATATAATAAGGAGTCAAAGGATGGGACGTTTATCATCAAATAAGCCCAGACTAATTCTTGTGAAGTTTCATCAGATCGCTACCAAAGATGCTATATGGTTCAGCAAAACAAACTTGAAGGGCACCGAGGTTACAATTTCAGAATTCTTGATGAAAACTAGACACGATGTCTTCATGTCTGCGTCAGAAGTTTGGTATAACCAACTGCTGGACCCGGGAGGTCATTATCCACATCATGGCTCCTGGTAATGAAAAGCATCGAATTGCAACACTTGGTGAGCTGAATGCTATTTGTCAGGATGTAGCTAAGCCAGTAACGGTGACTAAAACAACGGTCAGTAAAACCAGACGTGCCGTTAAAAAATAATACTGTCATAGTTTTTATCACTATTTGTTTATGATTTGCTTAGTTTATTAATATTGTTACTTGTTTGACCTTGGGTTGTCGCAGAATGATCAGTTGACTGGTCACTTGTAAATATAATGGCACACAGTATCCTCACATACCCACATCTTGTGTTGGTGATTACCCTTTTTAATTAATTTTGTATTTTATTTTCTTCTTCTTCTTTTGATGAATGGCAATCAGCCGGATCAGCTATTTCTGCCAATGTCAAGTATTTCAAGTCTTCAATTCTAAGTCTTCGAGTCTTTAAGTCTTCGTCGTGATGGAATCAATGATAAAAAATATAAAAAATGTGGATGATATGAAATGGGGACCGTCTTTCGCAAAAACAAAAAACGATCTCGTATTTTATTTTTTATTGTAATACAATTGTGGTTGTCATAATTGTCAACTGTCATTGTGTGACAACAGGTGTTGCGTTCCAGTTCATGATGGTTACACAGGTTGCGCTACATTTGCATGATCTGAATACCGGGCTTTTGGTTACATAATTTTGAACTTTTTAAATGTTTTCTTTTAAATCTTCAAATTATTTAATATTGGTTTTTCTCCATCACAATCATAACTTAAATTTGTGTATTGAAATTAATTCTGATAAAACGCACCGCCGGCAGATGGATGGATGTTAGATTTAATTTTAAATAATATTTATTATACATTGTTACTTATTCATGATGTCATTTGTCACTGATGCTGATGAATATTTCTCAGCAACCGGTGATGACACTAGTTTCGTTAGTGTTCCTTCGCTAGCAGATACACTCTCTAATCATTTTTCCGATGTTCCCAGGAATTTCAATGTTGTTCATATGAATGCCGAAAGCGTTCCGGCACATTTCCCTGATATACTGACAACCTTCGACTGTACGAATATCCACGCCATCCGTGTATCGGAATCATGGCTCAAACCATGTCTTTCCACGGTATCGTATTCATTACCAGGCTTTCAACTGGTAAGGAATGATCTTATCAGTGGACGAGGCGGTGGAGTAGCCATGTATATCGATCCTTTCTCACATTCCTTTCTCCATAGTAAATATGTCATCTCAGCCCCCATCCGCAAATGCTGGCGAGCATTTATTCATTGAAATCTGTCTCCACAACACAAAACTACTTCTCGGTGTATTTTACAGTCCTTCCCTACGAGTAGACTATTTTTGTTCGCTCGAAGTACTCTTAGAAAACCTAACCCCCTCGTACAGTCATACTATAGTCTTGGGTGACTTAAACACTTGCTTACTGAAAAATAATTCTCGTTCCTCCACTCTACGATCTCTCATTGGCTCTAGTAATCTATCCATTCTTCCACTAAATCCTACACACAATTTGCCAAACCATAACTCATCTTTCCTAAACCTTATCCTTGTGTCCTCTGTAGAGCACGTTGCCAAATATGGCCAGTGATCTGTAGATTCATTTTCCTATCACAATCTTCTCTTTCTTTTCTATCTCATTCATACTCCTAAACATATATCGAAAATAAATTTACACCGTAATTTTCGCAATATGGATGTTGAAAACCTGCGCAGGGCTGAAAAAATTGACTGGAGTCCACTTTTAACTCTCAATCTATCGACTATAAAGTGAACTTATTTACTAATGATATCATAGGCTTATACGAAAAACATGCGTCGATACGACTAGTGAAGGTAAAACATCTACCTGCACCCTGGCTTGCTAGAGACATAAATAATGTACAAAGAAAGAAAGCCAGAGCTCAATCTAAATATAAAAAACATCCGACAGCATCAAATTGGGAAAAAATTGTGTTTATTAGAAATCTCTGTAATAAGATGTGTATGTCGTGGAATGTACAGCGACGACATATTCACGAATCTGTTGAAGATGGTGACCCATTTAAAGTCTGGAAATTTCTTAAGTCGTTGGGGATTGGCAAGTCACGTCCTATTAATGCTTCAAAAGATTTTGATATAGATTCCCTGAACTCATGTTTTTCTGCTTCCTCCAATTACGGGGGAGCTGCCAAAATATGGTTCTCCCCATCCTAGATAAAATCCTACCTATCATTTGTCACATTCTTAATTACTCCATATCCATCAATACTTTTCCAATTGCATGGAAAATGGCTAAACTAATTCCTCTGCCTAAGAAATGTAATCCGACCTCCATCTCAGATTACCGTCCCATTTCTATGCTTCCTTTTTCTCTAAAGTCCTCAAGTGTCTTATCCACATACAGCTGAGCTCATTTCTCTCAAGAAACTGTTTCCTTAATCTTTTCCAGTCGGGTTTCCGTCCCGGCCATAGCACAACCACAGCACTAGTCCATATTACGGATGACATTAGGTCTGGGATGGATGATGGAAAGTTAACGGTCTTGGCTTTGTTAGACTGAAGTCTAACAAACCCAAGACATTGATGCATTCAATACTGTTGACTTCAATATCTTATTGGGTGTACTGTGCTCTCTGAACATATCTCCATCGGTAATTGATTGGTTTCATAGCTACCTGTATGGACGTCAGCAGCGTGCTTGTATTGAAAATGTTTACTCCTCTTAGCGCACAACATCTGCAGGCGTACCTCAGGGCGGCGTGCTATCCCCGTTACTTTTTGCAGTTTTTATTAACTCGATCACAAATCAATTACTTTCTTTCTACCATCTTTACGCAGATGATCTACAAATTTACGCACAAGCTACTCCTTACTACAAGTATACTACTTACTACAACTATGTTTGTAATATATACGCAATGAAGATAAATATAAAAAAAAGCCAATTGTAGTACTATTGCATGTGCTAAAACTTCATTTAAAAGCATTTTATCAAGCTTTACTGCAGTATTATGTACAATTATTATTGAGTGTTATAGCCTCCTCTGTTTCCAAACGATGACTGTAGTTTAATTAATATTCATTTCCATTCTGTAACCGCATAATATGTAGGGACTCATTACATACACGTATGCAACAATAGTATTATGTAAATTAAATCTCGTTTTAATCAAGCAAGGATTAACTTCTGATTTTCACTGGCATGTTATATATTGATACATACATTTTTACCACTCTCAATTTTTGACGACATTCGTCGATGAAAAGTTATTGGTAATTGGTTTTGGTAAAGGTATTATCTGCTCGGAAATTGAGACATAATTATGTATTATTATTTATTAAGGTACGTACTTATGTATCCGTAGGTATGTATTTGTATATACCTATCGGTTATGTATCATCAACAACCCATAATGTCCCACTGCTGGGCTCGGGTTTCCTCTCAGGACAGGGTTTTTATATATATTCTTATTTATATTTTTGACGCTTAGACCAATAAGAGCTAAGCATGATTGAAAAGAGAGGCAGCCGAAGTTTGCTTGGGTCAGCTAGTAACACAATAATAATTTATTCGGATATATGACACACAACGCTGTTTAGTCCTTATGCGTTGATGACGTGTATCCACTAAACGATTCTGGTGAAATGTGGTCGTATTGTGAATTGAACACAAGTGAATTATAATGTTTCTTTTTTGCCTAATCCCAAGAATTTGTCTGTAAATATTATATTTCGGTGATACACAAACAGCACTTAGTTCTTCCAAATAATAACCATTATTTTATTCTATAATGTGATTTTTCAGAAATAGAAATAGTAATTGTCATATTTTAAGAGTATAAAACTGCTAACACTAGATTGTGATAGGATCAACTGCGTGGTTACATTGGCTTTGTTCCAATATGACTCGCTGGTAGCGCTCATGCCTACTTTGAGAACATTAATTTTTAAAACCCATTTTCCTCGTGTAATTTGTACGTCTTCTGTTAAAGTTAAACAGTACGTTAACGTACTGCCTTACATACATACGGCTGTAGTTACGATAAGGCTTTTGAATTGTAATAATTCTTATTCGTATTCTCGCAATCAACAAAAACTCTTTACAGTCTACTGCTGGAGGGGGGCCTCTTCTAAGAAAGGAAGTTTCGGCCTATTGTAGCAAGCTGACCAGATTATAATATGATTTGTTTCAGCTATTTCTTGCATTATTGTTGTCCGCCGTAGTTCAGCTCCCATAATTCGGCTCTTACGACATCTATATATACATAGTCTGGCTATAAATACTGTTACAATAAAAATAAACAAAAAATTACTTTTGCATTTGGAATTTCTTATTTTCACGCCAAGAAATTGTAAAGTATTTTGGTATTAACATGGAGTAGGGTGATAAAGAGAGCCGAAATGCTATGATTACATTACATAAAGCAACAGTCAAATACAATTTTTAAAATCCTCCTTACGCTTAGTCTTAGTCAAATATGCGTACCGGGCTATTAATAGTTACAATGAAACCTCCTCTATTTGTGTCAGAAAAAGATCTAGCCATCCACATAGTGTTCTTACGAAAATATCGATCAAAGCAGTAAGCGAAAGAACTCGAAGAAATCCTGACCGAAAGCAAAAAAAAACTTGGTCAGTACAACGTGGGCATTATCTGACTTCAGTCATAGTTTGATGGGGTGTGTATGTGTGTGTGTGATTAAGGAGTTACTAAGCGATATTTTTGTGAAAACGGTATCAAAACATCGGTACTAGTATATCGAGATTCCATCATTAAGAAAGTAGTTAAGCCCCTTTCACAACATCATATTGGTCAACCAGAATAGTCCTTTCAGTAAGACTCGGCGACGGGACATAAATCTCGATCCACCTAATCTTGGTTCAAAACGAACATTCCGCACTTCGTCAGTGCTGAAGTCTGGCCGTAGTCCAGTCCTGATTTAATCCACTAGATTATGATTTATGGTGAGTTTTGGGCGTTCAGGATAATTAAGAGTCCCTAAAGCAATCCATAGGATGATGATAGCAGTGAAGAACTTTCGCATAGAAAGAGTGGATACTGCTATACCTGGCCTCATCGTTTAAAGGATTGTATTGCAGCTAATAGAGATCACTTCAAATAAGCTTTATATATTTTTAATGATTTTATATTAATGTTTTTTATTATATATTATGCCAACAAACTGTAATAGTAAGTAAATGGTAAGTAAGTAAATGGGATGCTAAAATTTTCTAAATAAAATTTTCATAATTAGTAAATGTTACCTAGCTTCTGAAATAGTATTAGAAATCCCTGATATAGTGTTATTAATAAATGTTACAGTCGAAGAGTGCAGTTGTTAAGTTGCAAAAATGACAACAAAGGCAAATTAATTATAGCAACAATATTTTTAAAATGCAAAGAACCTTCTAATTGACAAAAAGTTTTTATCGAAAAGTTTTTAGGTAGTTGTATCATACTGATGAGTCGTTGAATAATTTAATCAATTAACATTAGTTATAATGACATAGACTTTGCTTTTGTTACTAGACTGATAATAAACATCCTTAAACATTTCTAAATACATACCTCATATACTACATATGTATATTTATAAGAATCAATTCCTATTTGTCTTCGGTATGGCATCATGTGTGAACGTTATTACCAAGATTTTACCGGGGAGAGCCACGCTTCGGCACGAACGGGCTGACTCGACCGGAGTGGTACCGGATACCACACAGAAATCGGGTGTGAAACAGCGCTTGCGCCGCTTTCACCGAATGTGGTACTTGTGATACTTCTTGCGTTGCGGCGTTGCGGCCGTACCTGGGCGGCGGTAATCGATTACCATCAGGCGATACGTCTGCTCGTTTACACTTATATCTTAAAAAAGGACTGGTACCGCATGCCGGTTTTTTTTCCTCCCCATTAGGAGCAATATCCTCTGTCGCGGGGACAATACAACCTCTGTTTAGCTTGGGATCAGATAGCGTTGGGTGTTAAATGTCCGAAAGGAATAAAAAATATCAATGAAGTTGCCATAATCATAGTTTAGATAATACGTCTGTGGGATTACCTCTTATATCACCGAGATTCTGATTTTTCTAGAAAAATCATACCCAAACATAGAACAATTGATCACATACATCACATAAATATTTGTCCTGGGTGGGAATCGGCTCTCCGATATGATACTTGCCATTCAGGGACACTAACCACTGGACCAACATGGCCGTATAGGTTTATTTTGATACTTTAATTTAACGTTGAAATATTTAATTTTGTTTTCCATCCGGCAGCAGTAAGTAGGGATAAAACGCAATGGGTAGGTGATTACCAGAGATGGGGCCTATAACGATTATCGAATCTCTCTAAATGGCTAATATAATACATTAAAATAACATTAACATCACTCACACGTAATCCCTTTTAGTTGATTGTATGTTGATCGTTTTTTAGGTTTTGTCGCGATTGAAAATAATAACATAAATGGACATTTATTTTATTATTATCGATTATCGAGAAAAATAATAAAATAAATTGAGAATGAAAGTATTAGACTTTTATGAAAGTTTAAAATCACTTCTGAAATAATATTCGAAATTAAAATAACATTTTACATGAAAAAAAAAACATTGATGTATTAAGGATAAGGAGTTTTGCTTAATTTTCAATGCTCTGCTTTACATATTGTACAAAATCATCTCTTTTTAAAAAGTGTCAGCCTCACTAAAAAATACAAGTGACTGACTAACGCAACTCAACGTCAATTCTCAACCCTGGTCGTTTTTCCCCACCTAACGGACAAAGTTAGGAACCAGATGAATTAAGAAATGAATAGAACTTTGAAAAAGTAAAAGTTTACCATGTGCTGCCTATACTTATGATGCGGATTATCCTTTCATGTATAGCAATAAATTTTCTCGTAAGTTATGATTAATACGATTTATAACAGTCTTGTAAAAAATATACTGTGGCGTTTTGTTTCTCTCTCACACTATTCCGACCCTAACACGCTCGGCAGTTATATTAAATTACCCCTGTAAACCCAGACATTATTGGATATTTTTTTTTAAGTCTAGATGATTTTGCACTTGTATAAAGGCATCAATTATTCTAATTTTAACGAAATATAAACATATTTTTCAATATTACCAACAAATTTAAATCACCATCAAAGTTATCTTGAGGACTTATTAGATTTGATGGTTCTTAAAAAGCGTAATAATAAATTTCATTGCTTTACTTGAAATTAATAAATCAAACTTCAACGAAGAAAACTTTTATAATGAAAATGAAAAAGCATATTTTATATGTGTTATATATATTGTTTCATTTATTTCAGCGACATTTATGCATATAAGATCAAATTTATGTAAATGTTTTGAGTTTGAACATAGTATTAGTTTCCACTTGAAGTTGAATTGTTTATAAAGGTTTAAGGTATTTCTATATTGAAATTTAGAATTTTCAGTTGCAAAAAGAATGGGTAGTAAATTGTTATATTAACTAGTAATTATCGATTCTAGTATAACGTTACACTATGACCTCAAGCTGAATTTATTATTTCCATTTTTGTCTCTAAGGTTCATGAAATCGAAAGTGGAGCATTTATTGTTTATTCTGTTATATTAAAATTTTTGAATGAAGTAAACATATCGAAACATTGTGTCGAGCCCTCCAGGTAGTTATAAATTAGACTAATTGGCCCCAGTGAGAGTAATAACTGTTTACTAACTCGAATAACAAAATTCGGTTAAAATGTTTGATTCGATACACATATCGAACATATTTAAAAAAAATGATTTGATTGTTTTAGGCTAATATACACCGTTACTGGTGTTCCCTTGACAGTTTTTGAATATAACTTGTATAAATCCATAGTTGTGAATTAAATTTGGAAGTTTCAATTTGATCTTTCTTTATTAAAAAAGCACCTTCAAACCGTTGGTGAATAATCTGCGCTGTATTAAAGAGTCTGTTCCACAATCCAGATTTTTTTCAGAACTGTGTCAATCATCAATCAATGTATGGTAATCAGTTATGTGTTCTGCATACCACGGGACTTACTCGTGGATATTGTAAGTTCCTACTCTATCTGTCTAAATAGTTCGTCTACGGATCTCCCCGAATCTGTTGGGTTTTCCCTACAGAATTGTGAAGGGTTAAGCGAGTGTATGGTAAGTGCATTGCCTGCTTCATATTTTATTTATCAGACACTCATATTTACGCATTATATTGCCATAGGCATAATATTGACATTCGGGATAATCTTCGTCTTTTCCATGTGCATAACAGGACCTCCTTAGGAAATTGTCTAAAAAAGGCGCCATGATCACAACATACCAAGCAGAAGATTAGTTTTGTTTTTCACATTAACCGCCCTAAATGATCCACTGCTTGAAATTAGTGAAGACCTTGGTTATCTCCATATTTAATAAGTGTACGAATTTAATCAGTAAATGACATTGATATTTGAAGAGGAATTTCATATCTCCCGTATACCATTGACAGATTTTCATTATAAACATTTTTCTTTGTGGACATAATTTGCGTTCCTTGAAATACAGTCAAGCATTTAATTAAAATAATTTTGACATGTTTATCACACAAGGAGACACAGTCATTCAATGTCGAATGAGTCGTTTTAAAGTTTACGGAACCATTAAAACTGTCATACTGCATCAAAAATGATGTTCTCCTATTGATGTCCTCTTATTTCCGAAAAAAGGTGCTTTAATTGCTATTTTTTTGGATAGAATTCAGATATTGTTATTATATGTTGTATTAAATGCCAGGAGACTAATTTTTTAACTCATTTTTATTGCTTTATGAATTTATTAAACACCAAAATTCATTGATTGCCTCGGTGGCACACTGGTTGCGTATCTGACTGTTGTGAGTTAAGTTCTCGGGTTCGATTCCCGGACCAAGTGTTTCAAGGATCTGCAAATATTTATTTCGTAGTTCGGGTGTTTTCTATGAATAATAATTACCTATGTTTTACAGAAGAAAGTACATGTATTTATATCGGTTGTCTGGTACAAGCTGTTCATAGTTTGGACCTAGGGATCACTGTTGATGATCCTGGTGTACAGTAAAGTACAGTACAGTTGAGTTACAGTGGTGCGTGTGTGGGCGGGATTAGAAAACCTAATAATGTGCTTCCTGAAGACTGACTATTGCCGAAAAACTAATACAAAACAAAAACAATATGGAAATAAATCCCAACTCTCGGGAATATTAAAGACTAGGAAGATGACAACATAAGGATATAACTCATTAATAAATTAAGTTATTACAGGTGCCTAAAAAGTTTTATGTATCTGATAGATTGTATTGTGTAGTATTTATTCTTTATTGTACACATTAAAAATACAAGTATGAACAAAATACAAGGAAGTGTCATATACAAAAGGCGTGCTTAACCCAACATTGAGTTTTCTGCCATCAAACCCTAACTGGACAGAGGATAGTGGAAAAATGTATGGGCATAGTTATGCGTATTTAAAAGAAACGAATATAATAACAAATTAAAAAGATAATAATAGTGATTTATAGACATTGATTTTATAACTACAGTTGAATACCTTATGCATATTACAAAACACATACGATATTCATTCGCAAATACATACATACATACACATATACATACATATACATATATACACATACATACATATACATACACATACACACATACATATATACAAATACATATGATAAAATAACGGTCCGGTTATTGTATGGACAGATAATAATCCCTAGTTCTCCTCCTGAACATACTCAGAGAAGGACTGGCGCGTATCGCACGCGGTAAGGCATTCCATAGTCGCACAGCTGCAACACTAAAAGAGTGATTGTAGCAACTCGAAGTATGAGAAGGAGTTCGAAGAATGAGAGAATAGGATGAGCGACAGGGTTGGCTTCTGGGAATAAAGTACTCAAAGTGGTCACAAAGATATGAAGGAGAATTGGGGTTGTAAATAGTGGAATACAGTAAGGAAAGTATGTGTAGATCTCGACGCTGCCGAATAGGTAACCTCTTCAACTGTTTCCGGAACTCCGAAACATGGTCGAACTGTTTCAGACTAAATATGAAGCGGATACAGAGATTTTGTAGCCGTTCTAGCTAATTCCAAAGTTCTTCTGNACCTCTTCAACTGTTTCCGGAACTCCGAAACATGGTCGAACTGTTTCAGACTAAATATGAAGCGGATACAGAGATTTTGTAGCCGTTCTAGCTAATTCCAAAGTTCTTCTGTAGCGTCGAGGAAAGAAACATCGGCATAATCAATAAGTGGAAGGAGAAGGGACTGAGAAAGTAGGACTTTAGTCGAAAAGGGAAAAAAAGTTTGAAGACGTTTGAGGGAGTGATATGTTCCAAAAACTTTTCTGCTCACCTCTGTAATATGTGTGGTCCATGACATGTAGCAGTCCATAAAAATCCCAAGATTTTTAATTTGTGTCAAATATGGTATGATCGCATTATTATAGGACACTGGGGGTAGTGAACTCAAATCGAGGCTATTATACATGTATCTGCCACCAATAATGATGGCTTGAGATTTTGCTGGATTGACAAGAAGCCCAAACGATTTTGCCCTTGTGTAGATATTTCGGAAATTATTATTGATGGCACTTACAGCTTCCGTGACCTCGCTGACCTTAAAATGTCGGTAAAGCTGCAAGTCGTCCGCATAAAGATGATACCGAGAAGAAATAACTTTAGTGATAGCATTGATGAAAATGGAGAAGAGTAGAGGAGATAGTACGCCACCCTGGAGTACACCCGCAGTAAGATTACACCAGTTAGAGGTAGACTCTTCCGAGCGAACCAGTTGCGAGCGACCCCGAATGTAAGAACTGAACCAAGCAATTACAGATCTAGAAACATTCAGAGACGATAGAGTGCCTAAGAGGATGTCGAAATCAACAGAATTGAAAGCGCTGCTGAAGTCCAGTAGAACCAGTACTGTTGTTGTCCGGTGTGTAGATGTATGTATTAGTGGCGCATTTCGTAAAATATTATTTAGCAAACGTAGCATTTAGTTTTTAACTTGCTGTTGTTTCACATAGATAGTAATCCTAAATAATTATCTTCGTGTTATTGAATTAAAATTTCTTTGTTATGTAACCTACGTTATTTGTGTGTAATAAGACAAACAGGGTAAAAAAGTGAGTTTTCTTTGCTTACTTACTTTAATAGATTTAGGACTAGTTTCATCACTTGCTGATAGAGTTCCTGATGGACAATGAAGTTTCTTCCAGAAAACTACATATATATGAAATAGATAACCTTATACATATTTTTCCATAAATATTGGCTAACTATCTGAAATGTTATCACGAACTAGTGATACTGGAACTTAGATTTATAAAATAAGCAGATAACTTGAAGTTTATTGAAAAGTTTGGTTCCATAATAGTTTTGCTAGAAGCCTTTTATTGAAAACAGGCTAGCTCTGCTATATTGAGATAAGAAATACTTCTCGCTCGCATTCAGTTGGATACATCTTCAAACAACTGTTGTATCTATTCGCCGGGGACAGTATTATACAGTTCCGCTGTGATACTCAACAAAACTGGGAAGTTGAATTGGAGCTCCAGCTTATACTATAGAACATATACTACAGAATATCGCTCCATAGGACTGTAATGCAAAAGAAGAAATAAAATATTCATTTGTGACTTAAAATGGTAAATACGTATTGCGAATATTGGTTTAACAGGTATGGATTCAACTTTATTATGAGTAAGCAATGATTAATCGAATGCAATATGTCGACCAGGCAGCGCTACCCAAAATCTTCTGTATATATTATTATTATTTTTTTTATTTAAATAAAAGGCCACCGTAGATGACTGACTGATTAATTATTCACGGCTCAAACTACTGCATGAATTGCGCTGAAACTTGGCACATACATAGCTATTATGACTAATGCGTGCGCTAAGAATTCAGAATTTTTTAAAACTCACCCTCTAAAGGGAAATTACGGACGGTGAAACAGGGGTTCAAAGTTTATATGGAGCACCAAGATTGTAAAGGCGTTTCATTTCGAAACTTTGCGAAGTTAATATTTTAACAAAATAAGCAAATGACTGTTCAGGGTTTTTTTAAAAATCAACCCTTTAAGGTTAATTTTTTTTTTGTGTGTTCAATTTAACGTGGGTATTATTTTTAAGCTTTTTGGCCGCTGGTTTAATCCGGCCGGTCGGCAAAATTACATCGATTTTAAGGCAGACATTAACTATTATTTTATATTATCATCATTATAATAATTTAGTAGTATGCCCGTATAAAAATGTACACCTGTTCCGCACTGGCGTACGTTTTTAGCAAAAAGCATTACTTTAAGTTTTTACTTTTAAGCGATCAAAGTAAGAAAATGTCATAAAAATGGGCCCAGGCATTTTTTCCGTGATTCACGTTCAAGCAAAAAGTATACAAACAACAACTTTTTTAGTACACCAAATGTTCCTTCAATTCATCGGTGAGTATGCAAATCGACTTTATTCATTGATTGTTTCGGATTTAATTCTTTCTTGTAATTTGATTCTCAATTTTCTCTTCCTTTAACTCGGTTCTCGAACTTAGTAGTTGATTCGTTTAATTTATTTTTAGTATACAGAACCCAGTAAAATGCGATGATATGCTCAAAATTTGTTTAAATTATGGACAATGAATGGATCAAATTTTCAGCTATGTTTCACCACAGAAATAGTAATAATAACTCTATCATCATCATCAGCCTATCGCAGTCCACTGCTGGACATAGGCCTCTCCAATTTCACGCCACTTAGTTTGATCTATGGCTTCTCGCATCCAGCTCCTGCCAGCCGTCTTGCGCAAATCATCGCTCCACCTGGCTTGTGGACGTCCTACACTACGTTTGCCGAGACGCGGTCTCCACTCAAGAACTCGTTTACCCCAACGGTTATCGGTTCTTCGGCAAATGTGGCCAGCCCACTGCCACTTCAGCTTGCTAATCCTGTGGGCTACGTCGATGACCCTGGTTCTTTGTCCGATCACCTCGTTTCTAATGCGATCCCTTAGAGAAACGCCGAGCACTTACTGTGTAAAACACAGTAATTAAAAAAAACATTTGTGGTTCATTCATTTCATGTTCATTCATTCACTCAAAATCAAAGCTAGTATTCAATAAGATTGTAGATTTCGGGTAGCATACTCAACCTAAATATAAAACAAAAAAACTTGAATTTCAAAGTGTTCAAAGAGTATTTCAAATACAAAGCAATGCATACTGGTAAACTAGAACTACATACTAGAATTATATGGTTTATTACGGATGTAATTATATCTACAGGATTTTTTTACGCTTTTTACGAACTGGATTTGAGACTAAAACTTATTCACATAATATACATGAAGTGCTTTTACCAACATGATCACACGACGGCGTACAATTTCATTAATGTGGTTTTAGTCCACAGCCGTTTGCGTAGGCATTACCACCGTAAACCCCTTTGGGAGTTTACGGCAAAAATATCAGTTATCACTTTCTTTGTAAATATTAAAACTGACTGCATAGCAAATTATATTCTTATGTACATCAGTTTTATATTAAATCTTATGAATATATTTCTAGAGTATTCAGGCCAAACATTAGTGTATCATGGTGCATTAAAAGATATAAAGTGACACAAAAAGAGGCACTAGGATTTTACATTACAACGCTGTATAATAGTCATACAAAAATACAATACAACGAAAGACAACCCGCTGGCTGTTATTTTAATATGTTAGCCTTTTCCGTTTTATATATATATAAAATGGAATAACGGAAACGGATATATATATAAGAATTGCTAGTTTAAAGGTATCAGATAACAAAAATTTCTTTGAATCTATTTGTTTCTTCTAACATATATGTATATTCAGGCTAATTGAAGCATTTGTTAAAATTACTCTTATCATATCCTCATGTTATGTGCACTTACCCCATCTTTCTCTGCATTGCCTAATCGGTCGACTGGCAGAGAATGCCTTAAGCAATGCCTTAAGTCCGCCGAATGTATTTGTGCATAAAGCAATAAAAAAGATTGTTATTAGTTTTCTTTGTTTTTCACCCTCTTCCCTACCTGCCTTCTTGCATGGCTTTTCTTTTCAACATACTCCCATTTAACGAAATGGGGTAAGCTGATGATGATTATAATACTCCCATATTTCTATCCCGAAAAATCCAGTTAGATTTAAATTATGATTGACCAAGAGGATTTATGCCTAATAAGCCTTTATAGTTTAAATCAATAAAAATGGTTTGAAATAACTAATGCTTTTGCAATGTTTGCTTATTTCTTCGGTAAGATGATGCTACCTCTAGTAATTCTTAACGTAGAATATTGGATTGGTCCATAAAATATCATTAATATTCATCGCAAGATGAGCAAATTCATTTTTTCGACATTGATTTATGGCTTACCCTCCATGCGTGCATGACTTTGTTCACATAATAACTTCAAAGTATCATAAAAATAAAATTATGAATGTGTTTTATTCGTAGACGTAGAATAATTGAATGCTTAAATGAAAAATCTACATTTTATAACAGAAGTCCGAAAAGATTTGGGTACAATTAAGATTCGCATGAACAATTTATATAAACAACATTGAACTTGGAACTAAGTACGGCTTGATAACCCCCACCAAAGGGCGTTAGGCCTTTTCATAGTTTACTATCATTGGTACTACGAGTACATCACAGATTTGTGCTGTTTCTCTTTAACGAGTTCATCAATCATCAAAAACCCATAATGTCTCACTGCTGGGATCGGGTCTCCTCTCAGGAAAGGATTAAGGCCATAGGCCCACGCTGGCCAAGTGCGGGTTGGTGACTGGCAAGAATACGTTGTGGCTACATATCTTGCCGTTGGATGTTTTTAAGCCGCCCGAAGGCCTCCAACTAAGCTTCACGACTGTTATCGCATGAAAACAACTGGGACCGAATGCTTAACGTGACCTTCGAATCACGGAGACCAACATGGTAACATGCCACCAGCGGTCACCCAACAAGGTACTGACCGCGCCGTCGTTACTTACCCTGGTTGGCTATGAGCGCTCGCTTTAACAAGATAGAGCAGAGTAAATACGCAGCAATTTCATTGTCATATCTAGCATAGTATGAAAAGACTTATATATTTTTTCGATATCTGTAAGCGTTTTAAGAACGCTTGCTTTGTCAATTAATATGGTTAGAGTTTTATCAAGCATACAAATTATCTGCGTAGTGTTTGCTAGTTCTAGCAAACAGCAGCACTTGGAAATAGTTCCTGGTTAAAAGCACAAGTATCAAAACTATATTTTTTTAAAATATAATTTGGTTCTCAGATTGGTAACGTGACTATTGATATCAATAAGATTCTTGGGGAATTGAAGTATAGTTATAGTCAGGAAAACTTTTTAAAGGAATATCAATTTAAAGAAAGGATCGTTCTTTACACACTTCTCAATTTATCTGAGGTTTAATAGTACAATAAATAACTAGAACAGGTCATGGTTAATGCTTGGAACTCAGACTAGTTATTGACGGCCAAAGTCAGTCAAAGACCTTTATTATAGCTTTTTCGTGGTAAAGAAATATTTGTATGTAACGCGTCTAGAGTTTTATTACAATTGTTTGCTTTGTTACTAAATAATAAGTACGTATAATATTTCGAAAAATTATTTATTAATTAGATATTTTGTGATAATGAATCGTTGCTGTTTGTTTATTTTTGCTACAGTCGTTCACTGTACACACGAGAGCGCATACGTACAAGATCGATCGATGTCATGAGACCGAGCAATCGAGTTAAGTTTAACTTTGCTACGTATCTGTAATTCAACTAATGTTAATTGAGAATCTCTCCAAGGAATTTGTGAAAGGAGGCAGCAATTTGTTTCGCAAGCTATATCTCTCTCTCTCAACTGCCTTGAAATTTAAACTGAGACATAATTTACTGTTAAAATTTTAAATTAGAATCCTAAACTATGTGTACACGTTTTTTCTGATTTAGTAAAGTAACCGAATCTCGTACAATAGGAAATGGATTTTTATTTGTTTTAACATTGCAATTAATTTTCGTTTTCGTAGAGTTAAAAAGTAATTAAAATTACAGAGAAACAATTATGCAGTTTAATTAAAATTACATAAGTTCAGTTATTTAACCGCGTTTTAGAGAAGGGTCATATTATGCTATTAAAATACTCTTATAACTTTATTTCAGATAAGACTGCTGAAAATACTTATATAGATCCTTATAAAATTTCTCTGTATTTCTGAATGTAGCAAGATCAAAAATATAATATTATTTTTTAAATGGAAAGTTGAATTCACATTGCCTGTACATACACGTTTAGCTTTTACCAGATATACTACTGCTTTACGTACTAAAAAAATTTAAGAGGAGTGAAAACAAAATATAAAATTCACATACCTAAATAAATTTCCGACTATCATTTTAATAGTAGTGGGAAATAAAAAACACTGCATCGAACAAATTCGCAAACAGAAGTAAAAAACGTTTAACTACACTGTGCTCTTAATTAGATTGATTAATGCTTTTCGAGTATTAATTTATAAGCAAAGTATATTTTTCTTCAGATTTTCAGGTTTTTTAAATGTTTGTTTTGCTAACGTGCCTAAGATAGGCTAGTTAACATTAAGCTTAAACAGTAAGAGCGGAGCTTAATTGAAAAGAGACACTTACCACTAACAAATTGCGAGGGTCAACTAGTATTCTATACAACTCAATATAGTATTACTATCAGACCCACGCAACTTCGTTTGCGTCTCTCAAAAGGTACACATTTCCCCGTTTTTACTGAAATAACTCTCAGCTCGGCTCTTATTGGTCGTCTCACAATGTCATAGAATTTATCGATAAATGGGCTACTTAACAATTTTACACCAAATATTTTTCTATTCAAACCAGTAACTTCTAAGTTCAACGAAACATACAAACTTCTTAGCTAGTATGATAGTTATTAGAAATAAAGTACGAAAGTAAGTAAATAAGAAAGAAACAGTATACCAACTCCCTAGTGAGATCAAGTAATAGGTTCCTATTTCTGTACGGACGAACAAAAGCTCTTTAGTAGAAGAAGGTACTCAACAATAATATATGATTAAATTTATTAAGGTACCGTGACGTAAAAAGGAATATAATTATGAAAACGTACACCGTCTCCCGTGGATGAGTTATGAGTTTTATTAAGACGACAGTGTGTTCATTTATATTATTCCTTATATAAGAATGTCTATTACTAGATCTTACCTTATCTATTCCTATTGTAATTAGTTTGTGGAAACGCTAATTGGATATATTTAACGCAAATATCGTGTACCAATATATGCGTGTATAACCTGAAAGAACTTTAACATGATAACTTATTATTTTTCTGTCAAAATTGGTTAACGGCAAATTGACAAGGGTGGCCAGAAATTATTTTGACGTAACTTTTTTACGTATCGTGCAGAAACACTGTTCCACTTCAATATTTATTATAGCCACTTATTTATATATTATACTCACTTATAATTATAATATTCGCGATGTATTGTATGTCATTAACAAATCACGTTCACTTTATCCGCAGATCATCAAACCTACCGTTAACTTGGTGTTGTATTCACAAAAGTGTTTCATCAACAACCCATGATGTCGCACTGCTGGGCTTGGGGTCTCCTCTCAGGGTTAAGGCCGTACGTCCCCACGCTGGCCAAGTACTGGTTGGGGACTCCCAAGTTATGTCTATGTAATTTTGCCTTTGGATATTTTTAAGCCGCCCAAAGGCCTCCAAATAAGTTTCACGAATATTATCCTATGATATCAAGTGGGACCGACTGCTTAACGTGGTCTCCGTATCACGGAGACGCTTATGGTAACATGCCACCAGCAAGTTTACAGTCATGATGCTGGGTGAATTACAAGAGTTTTCATGTTTTCCATACACATACGCTAAGTAGGGATGGCAGAAGGTTTAAAAAAAAATATTTTGCATTTTTTTGACTTGATTACATTTTGTGTAACTTTTGGTACTAACAAGAGAAAGTAATGGTATAAAAGAGACGCCACAGATAGATTTGTAGAAATTTGTATATATTTTTTATTTCCCAATCAACACGAATACAGTGAATGATATTTTAACATTTGAAATATGTTTTCTGTGTAGAATTTAATAGAAATTTATAAAAGGTATTGAATAGAAACCTCTGTGAATATCTATTCTAATAGACCTTTTTTATATTTTGTACTGTTAAAATGATTCTCCTCTAATAAGAATCATGAGCATGACAGCGCAACAATGTAGCATGGTGACCCATTATCTCTGTACGTTTTTCTTATCACTCGCATCAGTCTTGGCAGAGTGGTCGTGGTCACGTAGAGCTGTTTACACTGGTGCTAGAGGCGGATATAGCCCCTCGTATAATTTCCCGCCATCTTACCCTGTCGGCAGACTTTTGGCTGGAGTCCCACACACGGCTTCCCATTGTAGACTTCACCTGGTCGATCCAGCGTGTGGTAGCCCTGCCGCGTAGTCTGATCCCCTCCACCTTTCCCTGCACTACCAGTCGCTCTAGTGATTCGCTACTCCATCTGGAGACATGGCCGAAGTACTGTAGTATGCGCGACCGTACTGTGGTTGATAGACGCTGTGGAATGCCGAGGTCCTCTAGTATAGACACGTTGGTGCGGATCTCCGGCCATGATATCTCGAGTATTTTTCTCCAGCACCACATTTCCAGAGTATCTATCTTCCTTTTTTCCAACGCACGTACTGTTCACGTGTCCGCGCCGTATAAGAAAATGGGAAATATAAGCGTCTGTACAAGCCTGATTTTTGTGGCTTTGGTAAGGTTCTGATTTCCCCAAACTTTTTTCAATTTCCCCATCGCAGCTTTGATTATGGCCATGGACGCATGGCCATAACCAAAGCTGCGATTACTTCACTTCATCTACGCAGCCGCCATTATTTCATATTAAAACCCCAAGATATACGTAGGTCTGCACTACGTCACAATAAGGTATGTTCTACGTCTCTGTACATTACGGACATTATTTAATACATAATTTTGAATAACTTGGTGTATCGGCGTAAAACTTTAAAATAGTTGAATCACTATGACAAGACAGTCCAGGACGTTAAAAATAATAACGTAGAAAGACAAAACTTAACAGTGGTAACAAGATCTTCCAGTTGAATTAAACTTTTACTGAAATGAGCACAAACTTTCCTTTTCTGTCGGCCTACTTAGTAATCCTCAAGCTTCTTAGACTCCTTATTAAATCTAATGAACTATATTGCGACACTATCAACAGTATAGACAAAATTATGTTTCAGGTGAGTTTATTAAGGGTCAGCGTGAAATATGTAACTAATAACTGAATTTTAAGGAAATTTTTCTCAGCAGTTGTACTAAATACTTTAACAACCAGAAACAGACCCTGAAAAAGTAAGCCGTCTACATCTACATTACAGTAAAAAAAAACCATTCCCTTTGACTGGCGTTCAGCTTAAAAGTCTTTAACTCATAAAGACAAATTTAACCTATTTTGTAGAATAAATATTTCTTCATCAGCGTGACTTTAACCTACTTTTAATTTACTTTATCTCTTAAACAGACAGTTAAAGACAAATGGAAACTGATCTCCCTATATACTAACAAATTTCCTCATTTCGGCAATGACGGAATTGAATAAGCTTTTGGGGGTTTTTTTCATGATATTGGATATTTATGGAGGCACTTAAGGATATTTACGACCTCGCTGCGCCGTGTGTTATCACTATAGGCCTGAAATACAAACAAACAAATGGAAGTGCATAACTTAAAGTATTCACTACCGTGCGGGTAGAATGATCAATTGTTTAAATTTCGACGTGAGAGCACGACTATGCGACATACGAGGAATGACTACAGTCTCATAATATACATTGTGGAGGAACGGGTCACATATTTCTCTAACACAAAGAGAGGATCCTCCAATCAGACGAGGTGGTCATGCCTGGCGGGCCATTGCCCAACGGTTGATGTTGGGAAGTTGTATATTTGTTAATAATCGCGAGAACTTCTATTGCGCGATGACTCCATAGTTCGATGTTTCTTCGGTAGATGGCGCTATCATAGGTTTATGTTGCTGCTTTTTTTTTGTTATAAGTAAATTTCTTTTAATTTTTTTGAATGATAATATGTTTTACAAGTAATTTGTTTCATAGTGTATTTTAAATTCACATGCCAATATTGACAAAATGTGTGATTCAGTACCATTTAAAATTGTTACATCGATAATTGTACCACATTTTTTTGCAATCAATTGTTCTTGAACAATTGGTTGCAAATTGCAATCTTCTTATTATATTTTGAAATCATAAGTTTCAAATTAACAAGCACTATTCATTAATTACATGTTTAGTGTTATAAATTGAGAAAAGATTGGTTTTGTAATAACGAATTAAAAATATAGTGTCACCAACCCTGCTTTGCCCATGGATGTTTTATTTAACTACTACCTGAGCCCCGCGGTGTTACCCGCGGTACAACAATAACCGCGGCTAACTTAAAAAAGTAATTTATTGTAACATGTATGTATCCTATGTCTTTCTTTTGGTTTTAAGCTCCCTACCAATTTTCAGTCAAATCGGTTCAACTATTCTTGAGTTATAAATAGACGAATAACTAGCACGACTTTCTTTTATACATATGTATTTTATACTTTTTGAACTTTGTACTACATTTTTTGAAATTTTTATTAATTACTCGGGGACCAAAGTGCCTTTGAAAAACAAAATGTGATATTTTCTGCTAATGTGTAAACTCGTTCGTATTAACAAGTTTAACTTTATGTGGATAACACTAAGGTAGCCATATTTAATAATTTTGGAAAAATAACAAATTACAATACTTTAGTGCTATCAAAAAATATTCACTTATTTGTTGTTTGAGAGCCGACGGCGGTTCAGACATTAAATACATTTAAATCCTCTTTCTCTCAAATGGGGTTAATGCAGAACAACATTAAAATAATATTAGATAGCATTAAGTGGTTCGAGACAAGTGCTTTAAACATCACTGAATAATGATCTACGTTAATTATGGGCAGAGGGCTCTTTACCCTTTAATGCGAAACTCTAATGAGATACACAATCAACCTTCGTATACAGTTACTATAAAATGTGCAACAAAATTAAATATATTATTACAATTAAATTAAAACAGAAGTAAATATAAACTCTTGAAACATTAGCGTTAAATATACGTCGATAAAACTCCACCCTATTAAATATACAAAAAATCTAAAACGGGCTTAACGTGAAGTGGCTACTTCAAAGGACAGAGGGGAAAAGAGAAAATGAAAAAAGAAACATTTGACTTTATTTACGTAGGTTGTATGTTACTGTGAAATATTTGTCTATATGGTAACCGTCGGCCCGGTGGAATACTAAGTGCTTTGCAAACGACTGGAACGCGTGGGCACGGATTATAAATATAATTCATAACTGAAACTGTTTTACTTAAAGAGTTGTGTAAAAGCAAGACTTATTTTGCTGAATATTTCATTTTGCCCATTAATTTAAGTGCCGTGATCAGAGTGCAATGGAAGAGACCTATGTCCAGCAGTAGACAGCAGTAGGCTGAAATTTCTTAAATCTCTCTTATCTAGCTGAAGCACACAAAGAGAAAATACAGTAACGCTAGGAAGTTATCTACAAAGGCGAGAATGAAGGTTTCACGAATAATTGTACAGAACAGCGTAGAAACTAGACTAAAACAAAACTAGACTTTGACTTTGGTCGTGAATAAAGTTAATCCGAGTTTTTGTTCCTCTTAACTTAAACAAAACTCTAACTTAAACAAAAAAAAATATTTGTAATAAAAAGTTACTTTAGTTGTATTCCTACTTACAAGTAACGTGGAATAAAGTTACATATCCTCTATTAATTCAATCATCAATTTGTCCGGAAACTTTATGTTTCTTTACTACTACTTTACCTTTCATTTTAACAACATGGATGCAATATAAAATATGAGGCAAGTATAAACTTAATGCAACTTAATTTAAGAGCAAATTCGATATCATCGATTGACCGATACTTCATCGTGACGATCACATTTTAATAACTACTTACTTTTTAATGAGTGTCGTTAAAATAGACTCCTGCTCGGCGCGTGCTCGGGGCTTATTACTTTTATAGTACCTGATTGAAAAAGGCTCTCAAGAGCTTTTCTAGGCGGGACAGTCTTCTATTAAAAAGTTCAAACGGATCTCTTTATATTTATATAAATTTATAAACATATGCCGAGTTTTGTTTGAACAGTACGTAAGAGTCGACAACAATTACGTTAGATGAGATCGTGTGTGTTACATACGGAACCCCAAAGGTAATCACCGATGCAACGTATTTGCAATCAACAGTGCACTCCTCAAATATAACGACGCTGCAGTCGTCGTACAACTTAACCGACGTCGGAAACTGGCGACGACAGCAACAATGGCACTATGCGCCAACACAGTATTATAAAATATAAATAATTTAATTACTTTTACTTAATTCCTAATTCTTACTTCGACTAGGTTTCACATTTACTACATATATTTTCTTTAAGAAAATTGTTTTTTTGAACCTCTGGCTGCAGTGTACGTAATTTGCGTATTTAAAAAACCTATCAAAAAAGTCAGTTAATGGCGCTGCCTCGTTGGTCTAATGGTAAGCGTAAGTGACTGCAGATCAAGAGGTCTTGGGTTCGATTCCCGGGTCGGACTGCTGTTGGGTTTTCCTTACAAGAAATTCTTAATGGCATCCCGGAGTATGAAGATGGTGGCGTTTCTTGCCCGTCATCTACCATCTAAGGCAACTGTTATTAGGAGGTAAGTGCCCTCAAACATACTGACAACTAGTTAAACCTTTGAATTCAGTTCACCCTCAGGGTTGCGGAGATCCGATGCCAATCGCTCCGTATAAAAACTGATGTTCAGGTAAAACCAGTTGAACTATTAGCCGATCCCAATTAATCTTGGTAATAATAAATGCTAAGAAGATGATTTAAAAATAAGCCATTAATCAGGCAAACCTACGATTGTTTGGTCTTACCAATTCCTGGGAAAGCCATCCTTCGTCACAAATAGGTCAGCTTGAACGGTATGTGATATTATACCGGTCAAACTGGTATAGTCAATAGACTCACAGAAAACTTTATTATTGTTTTGCAACGAGTTAGAGAGGTAACCTTAGACTACTGATTTTGATAAATAAGATTCAAAGGGAGGCAATGCACTTGTTACTCTTGAGTTGTTGTTGTTGTTGTGTCACTTGTCCATGGCTGGTGCCATTCATTCATGAATGAGTATATCAGGTGACTCGTATGGTCATTTTCCCCTATATACATTTTTATATGGAATGCGTATCAAACGAGCAGACGTATCGCCTGATGGTAAGCGATTAACGTACCCATGGACATCCGCAACATCAAAGGCGTCACCAGTGCGTTGCAGGCGAGAGTTTATTTAGTTCATAGTGTCAAGTGTTAAGGTTCGACGAAATTAAAAAATAAACCTTCTGACGTGTTAAGGAGACTTAATTTAAACTTTTAAAATCACAATATAACTTCGAATAACAGTCCTTTATTGTCACTGAGGTCGCTTAGTTAAACATTGATATCTCTGTAGCTCAAAGTGAACTGCCCTGCTGTCGACGAAACGCCTTTTTATATTCACGATATAGCAACTAGAAACTTTTAGTCGATTCTAAGACGACGTAACACCGGAAGAAACATCTTCAGCATAACATTTTTAAGAAAATAAACGGGCCAAATTCACGTAAATGACGTCAAACGTCAATCCATATTCGATTCTATGCATATTAACGTAAGGTTTATCATTCTTCACCTCAAGAAATCAACGAGAACTTTCTGACGTCTGGCTTCGTGATATAGAGATTTCATCTGATTTGAATTATCTTGGCAGTAGACGATTCGGGTCATTCTCCATTGGGTACGGTCCAGAGGGAAGAGCTGGTACTCGAGTGCCCCTTTCCAAAGTTGAGAGCAGTATTCCATATGAGACCGAACCTGCGCCTTATAAAGCAGAAGGCGGTGGGCCGGAGTGAAATACCGTCTCGATCTATTGAGTATGCCAAGCTTCTTCAAGGCCAATTCGGCAATTACCCATTAAATGGCCACGAAACTGGACTTCACTTGATATGTCGACACCAATTATTCCAATATTGGCTGAAACTCATAAAAGAGTATCTTCGAAACAAGGATATACGACCAACGGCAGATTTTTTAGCAGTGAACGTGCAAACTTGTGTCTTAGTAGGGTTAAATTGGACTAAACTAAGTCTACCCCAAATTGAGACCTTGTCCAAAGAGACCTCAGTTTCAGACACAAATTTGTTTCGACTCTCAAAAACGTTTCCCTGAGAAATATAAGCGCAGCCAATAAAGAGAGCATCACCCGTGCTGTCATTCGCATAACAATTAATGCCGCTTATTTGCAACATGTCATTGATATGTAGGAGGAACAAAGTAGGCAATATCATTCATTCACAGCATCAGCAGCATTCACAGATAGAGTCAGAGTACTCACCGTCGACTACGACCTTTATGCTTCTAACTGCTAAAAAGTTAGTGACCCATTCGCATAATTCAAAGCTTCCAACTTAGTTTCAATCGCATATACCCAGCAACGTATCAGGTATACTAGAAGATCACTAAATGATCGACCCTTACGGAAGCCGCTGGTCACTAAGCAGATAATGACGTTCTAGGCACCGCAGGAGCTAACAGTAGAAATCAAATTTAAAAGGAA
The DNA here is from genome assembly GCA_003709505.1 of Hyphantria cunea. Classification (NCBI taxonomy): domain Eukaryota; kingdom Metazoa; phylum Arthropoda; class Insecta; order Lepidoptera; family Erebidae; genus Hyphantria; species Hyphantria cunea. Next base: position 22,992 of record PKRV01002222.1, on the reverse strand, counting down.
GACTTAAAACTACACTTTGACGGGGCTCATTCAGTAGCCTTATATCTAATAGCCAGAGTATAGCCACAAAATGCAGAACCTTGAAATCATAGCTATATGGAACTTATCATTTGTGTCTTATTCCCTTGATGATGCAAAAATTTTCAAAACAACTTCTTCTTACAGTGCTTCTCTACTAAAGGAGGTTGGCTGTTAGCTCTGCATACGTCTTTCTATCCTTTGCCAAACGAAAAAGGTTTATATCTGGTGATTCCTGTCATTCTTTTATGTAAAGAACAATAACAACTTAAAACGAATAAGCAACTGTTAAATAACTCAAAAATCGAGAATGACAAAGTAATCGATTCGAGTATTTTAAATATTAGTAGCTTGAAACGAACGACAAGGAGTAAGTTCCAAAATGGTTGTAAACGTAAATGTTCCAGTTTAAATAACTTACCGTAAATGAAATCGAATTAAACTGTTGCTTGTATTTGACACCAGAACCGTTCGGCTAGTGAAAAGAGCATTTAAGCTCTATTCTGAAAATACCAAGCAACATTTGCTGTGATAATTCGGAAATTGAAATGAGATTAAATTTGTTACAATTTAAAATAGCTCACCTATAATTGGGGGTTGTAGTTAACGCTTAACATTTTGTTTATGTAAATGATTTGCCATAAATATACAAATTTCAAGAGCTTGAGGTAGTTTCAAAATGATAGTATACGTAAATGTGCCAGATTAAATAACTTGCCGTAAAGAAAATGAAATTAAACTGTTGCTTGTATTTGACACCAGGTCCACTCACCCAGTGAAAAGAGCATTTGGGCTTTATTCTGAAATACAATGTAACATTTTGATGTGATAATTCGGAAATAAAAATGAGAGTATAATTTGCTACATACATTTTGAATAGATCGTCAATAATTGGTTTTGAAATTGACGCCTAAGTTTTTGTTTATGTAAGTGGAATTGTCATAAATACACAATTTTCAAAAGAGTTGAGGTAGCCAGGAGGTGATATATAGAACATAGTTCAATAAATGGTAATTTATATTTACTTAAATATTAATTACACTATAAAAATAATAATTTAATTAGCGTGGAGAGATTTGGAGGTGGCCTATGTCTAGCAGCAGACGTCTCACAGCTGAGGTGATGATGTGCGATCATTACTACATTATCTTAAACTTACATTCTTTCCAAATTTTGAAACTCCTCCACATTTGTATTAACGAAAAAAATCACAAAGAAGTCATGAAGACTGCCGATGGAAGTGGAAATTCAAAACTATAAAGAAAAAAATGTTTAAGCTTACCTGAAATAAATCTCTTTGCTCTTTGAATAAAATAGTTCATGGAAAGCGTTCGGTAATGATGAGGCGAGTTTTATGATTTTTATTCAAATTGCTCAACGCGCCTAAAGAAGTTTTCACTTCAATCAAATAGCCTTAACAATGACGAAGGATTTAAAAACGCAACCTGACAATATTTTCGACAACTATCTTTTGTCTTTTCGTAATTGGAAGAATACATAACTTCAACTGTATTTGTAGCCGTTTTATTGATGCATGGTTTACCACATACAAAAAGAGCTGAATTTCACCGGTAAAAGCTGATTTAATTAATGTTGTTCAAACAGTTGTGCGATGCTTGTAAATATTCCACAACGCGGCGTCAACACGCGCACCGCATACAACAAACGCCTAGCTTTTTCGTTATTGCTAATAGACTTGTAACTGGTAAACTCTTTACTTAGAACAGGCGTTAATTAATTAGTTTCGCTGTCAAGGAGCTTTCGGAACGAGTAAATGAGCTCATTTTTAAAGGAAAAGTAACCTCAAACGTTTTGGCATTTAGAAGTAATGCTGCTTTGTTTTCTTTATCTAAGACTGACAATGTTAATTATTGTAGGTACCTAACTTGAGTTGTGAAGTTTATATTGAGAGCGCAAGTGTGTAAATTATGATTGTTAATTTTATTGTAAAAACCGTATTTTAAATAAAAATAAATATATAAAATTCATACAGTAAATATAATTGAATTCCCGAACTTTTCATCTCAGTACTGCCTTCTTTATAATAAATTTAACAACATTAAAACATACCTAGACAGTTCAAAAAGTGACGTAAAAATAAAATGTTCATTTCAGTATTTATTTATTTATTAACCTTAATGCACATGTTGCACAAACTCAGGACTCAATGCCATGAGACATTCTCTTCCAGTGGACCTTCAGGTGATGTAGAAATAGGATGTGGTAGACTGAATTTTGTGAGTAAAAGATAAACCTACATTAAATATAAATGATATGTATAAAATTAGATTATTAAATATATACTATATTAATAGATACACAATACATACGTTTACACGGAGAATTCCCGAAATATAAATATTTTAGTACTGTGTATTCTCTATTTTCAATCTGGAAAAAACCAGGTAACATGGTGTCACCATAAATAAAGTAACTTCATCGATATTAACATCATTTTCTATTTTCACGTGCCAGCCACTCCACTTAAGTAGACATTTATGACAATGGCGCGAACGTAAGAGCACTCCTACCTGGCGTTACATTTTCACTTCATAAAATATATCTGGGTCCCTATCATTGGATGCACGCACCATCTCCTTTTCCATAGAAAATTTACTATTTATGTAACACTGGTTATCTTTGGTATTTCTTGAATGACAAAGCCGAACGGCTCAATAACCATCCAATTTGCATAACCTAATTTCTCGTGGCTGCGTCAAATTGCTGACAGATCTCAGAGCTGGTACTCTGATCATAATAGATGGGACGTCGATTCCGATAACACCGTAAACTGACAAGAATATATTTGGTCATTAACGAACTATATTTATTACTTTACCGAACTACCAATGCTATCATTGTATCAAAAGACATAAATTAGCTTTAATATTTGTGAAAATGATGATGCTGATAATGATGAAAAATATAATAAGTCAAATATTAATTAATTTTTACTTACTTTTTTCTCAAGAGTTTTTGCAATCGAATATTTTAAAATCATAACTTTTAAGGTACGATTTTTGTGAAATAATAAAACCATTTTTAAATTATCTATAACTGCAACTTGATGTACCTTAATCTTTTTCTTATTCTTTGCCTTTTATCACTGGCAGAGTGTTAATTTTGTTTAATCTTGAACTTTGAATTGTAAAAATTTCAATGTTATGTGCACATATTTGTTTTAATATTTTAAAGGTAGGTAACAGTATATCTGTCTACAATTCTTAAAGGTGTATTCATCATCCTAAGACTGAAACTGTGGGGGAATGGGATAGCGGCGGGATGCTCAAGCCTGGTTGTCGGGTTATTTTTTAGTGGAAACTAAATCATACTCCTGACTCCTGTGTCCCCAAGGAGCTAAAGATCCGAAGGGATTTTTGAAACCATCAACAAAAAAAGAAAAATATCTATGTAGAAAATTTGGTTTCTGTAATTTTTATTCTTTGAATCGGCTACATGTATAGGTTTAGAGTATATTATTAAAATGTCTGATGAAATAAAAAAGTAATATTGGTCTTAATGTAATCATAAATTTTACTTCAGTATAGTATTCAGTCTGGATGTTCAGTAATCCGTTTTGAAAAGCTATTTCAACGTGCACTAACAATCAAACTAACTTTCTTTTAGTTAGAGTAATCCTGCTGCACACATTACTTTTGATTGGTACCGGAGTAACACATGGACTGTAAATCTCTCAGGTATGGTTTTGTTTGAAACTTCCAAATCGAATTGAGCTGTATGTTTACTAATTGATATAAAAACAAACCGGAATAAAGCTATAAAAATATACAACTCGCCGATTACCATAAAGTTAATTTAAAATAAATAATATTTACTGGTACTTGATAGCATTACGACAATATTAGGTTTTTTTAGTGATTTGTACGTAAAATAATTTTATACAACAGTGACTAGTATTTTTAAATGAGTTCAATAAAAACTAATAGGATTATTTTTTTTTTTATAGTAACAATGAACATGGAAAGAAACATAAATTGCTTTTGTAGCAGCGTACCTCTTTATTTTTAAAATAATTAGTGTGGTAGTTTTAGAGGACGGAAACCGCGCCAGCGACTGGCGCAGATAAAATTATCCTTGAGTGGTGTAATACTAAAATTATAACGTTATTATTTATCGGTATTTTTGAGATAAAGTATCAACTCGTTTCATTTTCCTGTAAGATATTCCAAAAATTTTGTAGTGATCCAGTACTTAATGAATCTGGCTGCTAAGACTGGCCCGATTTGCATACAGAAGGCAGGTGTGTACATTTTTCCAGTGACTGACTTCTAGTACTTTTTACATTTCGTCAATAAATAAAAGTATACTCCACTGCTAGCGCATTGTTCACGTAAATAAACGTCTAATATAAGCATTTCACTTAGCTGCAATCATTTACCACTATACTAGTCACTGTAAACAACACTACAGCAGCCATATTTTGATACATATATATGATATATATAAAGTTATGAAGATAAAAAAATACGTTTTTATGTAATACATGGTTAATTTTACGATGCCACTGGTTACATAGAACAACTGATATTTGGACGAAATCGTTATTTTGGAAATAATAAACTCTAAATAATATTGAAAATAATAAAGGCTTAGACGGAAAATAAAATGGTTAGGAAAAAAAAGCTTACGACATAGAAATAGGCAGCAGGGAGCCTTGAAACAAACTTACTACACGATTGGGCTATAGTGGTTTCAGTGGTTGCTGGGAGGGGTCCGGATGGTGTAAGAAAGCGGTTCCCGGATCTCTCCCGTCTCAGGTGCAGAGTGGCACACCGTGTGGTTTTAGTCGGTTCGATTCCGACACACCGCCCCGCCGCAAGCCCCGGTGGGGTGAGGGCCCGAGTGGGTTTCCAAACGTGAAAAAAAAAAGTGGTTTCAGTGGTCGCCACACCGCTTCCTACTACGCCATGTGTTGTGGGTTCAAATCCTACATGGGACAACACTTTGTGTGATCCATAAATTGTTGTTCTAAGCCTGGGTGTACTTTGTGTCCGTTTCTTGTATGTTTGTAAAGATCCCCGTGACACAGGAATATATATGACTAATACGGGAGTTGTCTTTATAAAAACAAAAAAAAACTTTCACGAATTATATTTAATACCGTTTACTTACCTAACAAAGGTATTATAAACAAATATAATGCTCTTGTTAACGTAGTGCTCCTAACAATAACGGATCAAATCGTAAATATGGATTACTAAAATTGGATGGCGGAGAGTGTACTTCATAAGTTAACTCTAAATATCATATATTTTTAAACTAATAGTATATAATGAAATGAAGCAGAATCTTATGCTGGAGAGAGTTAATTTATTGACATTGTTAAATAAAACAGTGACAATAAATTAAATTCCCGTTATATCGATATCGACGAGGTATAAACCAGAATTGAGCAGAGACCAGTGTTCCATATAATTTAAGCACAGACTATAAAGTGTCTGCTTTCGTTAATAAAATTGCTCAAAATAAAAACTATCACACGAAGTAGTTTATAATAAGAATCGGCACGTCGCCTATGAACTACAACATTTATTTTTGAAAAATAATACGTATTATTGTTAAAAAGACTCAAAGCCTATATACGTCAGTACACAATGAAAAATTTTTAAAATCGAGATAATAATAAAGAAGAAAATGGTTGTCAAGGGACTTTATGTTAAAGAGGAGACTTGTGAATGATGTTGCGGTGTATAAACACCTGAACTATTGTACTGATTCGGATGTTCTTCTTTCTACCGTCAGGAAGTTACTGTGAGAAAGCCCATTGTCCTCTTCTGTCAACTTTGCTGTATATAAAACTTTAAATTAAATTGCAGATCAAATCTTACTAATACTTTTATAAAAAGAAATGGTATCTCTTTTTTAAATAGAGTTATTAATTGATAGTTCAGACATAAACTCAATTGCATGTAATGTTAAATCTCTGTATTTAATCTATTAATTAATTTCTAGCTTACGAACTTGATTGCACTTAATTTTTATTTACAAGTAAAAAAGCTATAAATAGTTTCACTGGTTGGTGCCTAAAATAACCAAATTCGGTATGGTAGCAATTAATGCTAATGAGTTACGATATTTTTTACTTTATTAACGTAATGGGCCCACAATAATGTGGTCTCCATTAAAGTACTTTCAATTGTCATAATTTTGCAGACTGCGGTTGGACGCAACATAACTCACAATTTGATGCTCTGCTGTAATGGAGCCATCTATTGCATAGGAAACTTTATAATCCATACTACGTTTTCGCATTCCTTTGTTTGATTTTAAAAGGGGTATTGTAAGTTGTATTCAGAATGTGTTCTGTAATAATACCCGAATAGCGATTGAAATAAATTAATAGGAATTAATTCATCTGTTATTGATCGCGATTTCATTTGTGCAAATCACAATTCAGGCAATATTAATTACGGTGTTTATTGTTTTAGTTCATTGATTTTAGTTTAACGTAACTTACGTTTACCTTATAAGAAATAAATCACAGCAGCCTAAAACTTTACATTGGCTGCTTACTAAGACAGAGTAAGCCAGAAGACAGAAGTTAAAATTTGACACGTTCATATGACGATTACTTCTGGTGTAACTTTGAAAGGGACATCGGAATACATTTATTCTCTATGAGCACCAACTTACGAAAATTCATTATTTTGGTAATCAATTCAATATTACATAGGGGTAAATATTATGACTTTGTTAGGTTAAAGAGGGTAATCTCTAAATCCACTGAACGGATTTTGAAAAAAAACAACAATAAAAATTTCATAATATTTCACGGTCATTGATCTGAAAAATTATTACTACAAAGTATAGAAAATCATGGACACACAAACCATAAACCTTATGAATTGAGGGTACAGTTATTAATTTTAATGTAGATCGAAAGCATTTTTGCAATAGAATATTGTTTCTTAACAATAGGTTAAAGCTTGCATTACCTATTATATAAATACACTTAAAGTATAGAGTGAGTCTAAAATATTAAACTTGTTATTATATATATTACCAAACTTGGTCTCATCTTTGACATTGCTTCTTTTTATATCAAAGTTTTGGACGTTACAATTTCTTATTCCATTTTATTGAATGTTTTGCTACATTTATAAATTGCCTCTGAAATTACAAATTACACTTTACCGCTCAATTCAATAACCATACTTACTCTCTGCACCAATTGACTTCCTCATTGAGTTTTTTAGTAACTAAGTGTTGTTGGAAACTCTTTAACATTTCAATTGGAATATTTATAAAATTTTTCGTAGGCACTAACATTATGATGTATATCTTGTTAGGGATTGATATTTTTTGGTCAATGTAAAACGTACAACTGGTGTATATCTTCTATAGATTTGATTGTAACACTCGGGTAAAAGATTGTAAACCTATGGTTACAACCATATTTACGCTGTCAGTCATTTGTAATATTTATAGTTTAAATGGTAGGTGTATTATAGGTTTATGTTTAATTATGGTTATAAGACTCGTTATGGCTGAGATAATTATGGCTATTCTATTCATATTTGGTATTTCAATGAATAATGGAACTTAAGTACCTATGTTGAAATATTTGGTCACAACACATTACTGGAAAAAACTGTATTTATCATTACCACATTATTATGATATTGCTAGTTCCATTTAGGCCAATTAAAAATATTCAACTTTTCCCTAATGCGGTTTATAGAAGTATATGCCCACATTTTGCCAACAATGTTTTTATCAAATAATTTAAGTAAAAACTCTAATATTTAAATGACAAAATCTAAAACTATTAGTAAGGAGTATTCCTTCCTTTAAATGTAGAATTTATATTAAAAAAATAATTGTGTAACGACTTATTTTACCATGGATTAAACTATTTAAATAGCGAGTTCTCTTAAAACAATATCTTACAAGTGTAAAAATTCTTGCATGACTAGGTCGCCGCTGGTACAAAAACGAAAAGAAATCTGTATTCATGGGTCATCTAACCTCATATTGAGTGCGTCATTGTGAGAGGTTTGTCAGGAATCCACGGACAAAAATTAAATTCCTATACAAGACCAGAGCGAGCTGTGTACATGCAGTCACGTCGCTACGGACGACACGTGACTGAGGCTTTAACTACAGAGCTAGAGAAGTAGAGTTTACTATGCATTCTCATAATGGAAATTTGTTGATACAAATATTTACGATTTAATATTGGTACATTCACGCAACTAAAATAGAAAGGGGAATGTCAAACTTGACAGTTGCGGTCTACGGTGGCACCTACTCTCTAGTTACTACTATTCCTTTCCTGTCCTTCCTCACCGTTGGAATACTTACTTTCTAATTTGAACTTAAATTAAATTTTTGAATCTATAATACTAACTATAAACAACTATAGATAATAGTTTGTTCGATATCCAATTGTTTCACAGATGAAAGCCATTTGTTTAAACTTTTAGAAAGAAACATCTCTGTCTTGTTCAAAACATCATCATTGACAATACGTAAAATCGCCACATACACTCTCCCATTCATTCACCTTGATGCCATTGAAAAATACGATTATGTAATTTTCAAATTTATACATAATAATACAAAGAGATCGGCGGCGGAATATTTTAACTGTAATAGCGGTACTATACTTAAATACAAATAACACGTTTCTTGTACCAAGAAATCGCTTACTTTTCCATCTACTGACTTTCCCGTCCTTTTTCCATTGGATCTTTATATCTTAAAGCAAATCCATGTATAAAAACACAATAAGTATATTTAATGTATTTAATATTATAAATGTCAAAGTTTGTGAGGATGTTTGTTACTGTTTCACGCAAAAACGACTGAACGGACTTAGATGAAATTGTATAGTAAAATAGCTGATACATCGATACATACGATAACCGACATATACCCGGGCAGAGCCGCCGGCATAAACTAATACTTAAATAACTTAAAAACACAACAACAATAATAATAATTAATTTTTATCTCTCTTACAGGGAAGGTAGAATTTTAATTACAGGATCGCTAGGTAAAAAGTTTCTAAAAAGTCTCTTAGTGAGAGCTGGTGTCCATAATAGGCTCGAAGCCTGTGTGACAAATCTTCAGGCCCACCCTACGGCCGACAAAATATTTAAATGTTTTGATCAAACATGCTCAACAATTTTAATTTATGTAATTGAATAAAATTTAATACTATACAAAAGCAATAACATAAATGCAACAACAATATGTCCTAATCACATTATATGTAGATATGTATAATTATTAACTTAGTTTGAAACCAAACATAACATTAAGAGAAAGACTGTAAAACCATTATTTTCCTTAACTCTATCAAAAAAAAATCAAAATAGTTTATTTTCGTTAACAAAAAACAATCTCATACAATAGAAGATGGACCCTCCTTTGAAGCGAAAAAAATGCCTATATAGGAGGGACCGCTCTCATATATTTTTTACATACAAATGTGTTATTCATTTTACAACAACAACCAAAAATTATATAAAATTATAGAAAAAAGAAAAACTAGTAACTAAAAACAAAAATAATTAAAATTAATTAACTGAAGAAAGCTACAGGATGGTGCCTTAGCTTGTTTACTTTGTTTTGTGTGTGTGTGTGTGTTTGTGTATGTGTGTGTGTGTGTGTGTGTATGAGTGTGCGNATATGATATTTATTCAGTTTTATCTAAAATTTATGTATTATTCAAGACGAGGATCTTCAAGTTTATAATAAAGCATTTTCCATGGGTGTGATTTACAGATTTTGCAACAAAAAATGAACGTTGATATCCTTTGATCCTTCCCAAAGAAAAGATAAATAATTTCCGATAAAAGGTTGGCTTACACTCCATGATGGAACACGATCAGCTTTTGTATACAACACAAAAAGGGTTGATAAGGGACAATCATAATATTTTTTTAAAAACACTATATCGTACATTCATGTTAGTAAAAAAGTATTTTGGCTTTCAATAATATTAGTGCTAAAACTCACAAGTAGTGACATCACAGAATACGAACATTCTATGTAGAAAGAAGCAGTATCTTTACATCTCAAGCTCTAAAGAGACTGGCTCGAACGAGCACCTCATTAGCAAATTGAAACTTTGGTGCTGCCGTGTTTGGAATTGCTACTTCTGGTTAGTTAGAATTTGGTAAACTGCAAAAGCATTTGAAAATACTAATCTTTCAAAAGTTATTTGTTGTTACATTTTTATTTCATTATGAATTGTACGTGTATGTTATGTTGTAAGTAAGTATATATAAGAACTTTAATTCAACTCCAAAGTAAAAAAAAATTGTTTTAGTTGTGAATAATGACGAAAACTTTCATCAAACAAATTTTTTTTTCCATGTTTTTGATGAGAAGTGTATATTAAAGATTTCCATGACTTTTTTTTCGGTATAGAATGACTTCTTTGAGACTTATTTACAAAGCTTAAACCTTTGAGAAAGGAGTACACTTCTATGATACTCATTTAAAAAAAATACAATATTGGTCTCCATTTTTGACAAAACATATCTTACTTATTTAACGAATAAGAATCAATGTAATATTGATTAAAATTAAATTAAACACGATTAAATTACATCGTAAAGAATGAAAATGGTTACTATATGTTATCTATAGCATATAGACATTTATGAGCCTCAGAGACGGTTTCGTTGATCTAGCGGTTAGTGTAAGCAACTGTAAATTAAGAGGCTTGCACTTCTGTTGTATTTTTCTTACAAGAAATTCCAAATAACAGCTTGGATTGTGGAAGATGGCTGTGTGTCTCACCTGTTCCTCGGAGGGTACGTTAAGCCGTCGAACTTGGTTGTCATAATACCTATCACAATCGTTATTGGGAAGTCAGTATCCTCAATTATACTGACAATTCAGTTCACCCTCAGGATTGCGGAGGTCCGATGCTCGATGGAAAGTCGCTCTATGGTAAAACTGATATTCAGGTAAAACTATATAAGCTAGTAGTCGACCCCAATAAGTCTCGGGAATAATGAAGGCTAGAAAGATGATAGTTAATTACCAGCGTGGATTTTTGTAGATATTTTTATGATATACTTCATCTACTTGATATCTCTGATAAAGTTTAGTCAGCATTAGCAGTAAAAACGATGAAAGTTCTGTAATTTCACAATCCATTATCTTTTTTAAATGTACTATGATAAAGTATTTATGTATTATTTAAGTAAATCTTGCTTGAAATATAACCAAGTGATAGCAAATACCGCTTTTAAATCTGTCGTGCAGTTTAAAATATCTACAAGGTCAAAAAGTGACTTAATTTTATGCTATGTAAAGCTTGACTTTACTTTTTGCAGAAAAAATAGCCATTCAAAGAAATTAAGCAGATATTAGGGAAGTTATTTCATATTCCTACAAAATTCGAAATTAGTCCATTCAGTATTGGCTATGAGATTCGAAGGGGACGTCAGTGCGCCAAGAACAGATTTGATTTATTACATCAGGAAATATAAAATGTCTTTCGTTCTAATGTTAAAAAGCTTTTTCATCGTTGAAATGTGACACACAAAATGCAGACATGCCTTCTCGATTCTTTTCTTTATAATTGATTCCGTCTTTGAAGGATATTTATTTTTATTCGACTACAGAAAAGCTCATGAGATCGGCTTTGTTTTCTTAGTGTTTGTTTTGCTACCAAACTTGTATACAGTTATTACGATAAATCAAATAGAGTGCGAGAATTATTGGGAGTAAGTTGTTTTGCTAACATTTGTCTTGAAAGTAGAAGTTCAGGAGCGATTAACAAGGGATATTTAATAATGGCGTTTTTGCAAGTAGTCTCTTTGAAATTCAAATAAAATATACAAATTAAGAGTGTGTTAAATGGTAACAAACTGAACTATTGAAACTGGTTACATATATTCCAAAAGACTTTAAAAATTATGTTATATCCATTTAGAAAACTTGTGCTGTAAGAAGTGTCATACTGCCCTTCTAAAACAAAAAAAGGATTCTCCTACCATGCAAGTTGATCATCCTTGTCGGATTCTGACTTTAGTATCAATGTTGGAAAGTTGTTTAATTATATTATAATAGCTTTGCTCTCGGCTCCGCCCGCGTCTTTTTCGTCTAAAGCTACAAAAAGTAGTACGTCCTTTTCCAAGTGCCAATCTATCTCTATAACTAAATTCAGTCATATTGTTTATTTTTATTTTATAGCCGTGAAATCTAACAAATATACAGACAGACTGGCTTACTTTAGAATTCATATTATTAGTATGAATGCTCATCGGTGTGAGAACTTTTCTTTTCACGATACAGGAATAGCAACTACTCCGTGGATCAATGTGCCTCCGTTAGATGGTACTGAAGAAAATTTCTAAATTTCGTTGTGAATGAAAGTGGCCACAAGTTTACGGATTATTGTCATTTTAAGACATAACAAGAAAAAGTTTAAAAAAATAATCTGTGACATGACCTGAGTACGTAAAAAGTTTTTATAAAGTTGTTTCGATAGGCTACGTCACCATAAATATTTTGATAAACTTCATTATTTCTAAAAAAAAAATTATATATTTTTTTATAAAATTTCTCTCAACTTATTTACTATACAACACCAAAACCAAACTATGCATACTTAAATAGAATTACATTTCAAGATTAAAAATATGTGAAAAAGCTATAGCGGAAATAGTTTCGAATGTTGAGAACCATGGTACCAAAATCGAGAGTTTTTATAAAGAGCAACTTAATATATTTGTGATACCAACAAACAGATCACAGCGAGCATTCATAGTCATAAAGTAGAAACCCAAAGCGAGTTTTTCCGCAGTTATACCCTTGATAATGACATTTTTATCCCCAAATATATTTATAGCTTTAAGGGTCTTACTTAATGCCTGAGATTATTAGTATTAGTAGAGAAAACTGACAAAATATTAAATGGGCTGTAATAAAAATATTTATTCATTTATAAGAAAACTGGCATAGTATTTAGCACTTTAGTAATATTCTTACTATCTAGTCAGACCACAAATTAGTAGTAAACTAGTTTGAACCTGCTTTAAGCTTTGTTGATCCGTGCTTGCAAATCCGTAACCCTGATCTCTACAATATCGCAACTTTGAAATAATGGCATCATTGTAAAATATAATAGAATAAAAAATCGTATCATTTATATACATTTACACACATATAAATTAAGGCAAGATGCCGATTACAAGGATACTATTTTTCTAAGCACTTAGTAATCCATTTCACTAGTAATACGAGTAATTAGAATATCCCATTAGTTTCAACTAGCCTCTAGTACAAACAAAGATGTTCCAAGCGTGGGCGCACTAACAAATTTACCCAGTAAAGTTCATTTAGAACGTTTGATTGCTTAGTTTGACCATTCACAGTTTTTGAAACAATGGCTTCCTGAGTCACTTGTTATATGAAATACACTTATTACTTTAAAAACATTATGAACCTAAAATCATTGTGTAATTAGACATTTGTGGTTATGAAGGTGGAGTTTCTGTGTGCTATGATTTGTATTATTTAGTAGGTAGATAGATAGATAGAAAACTCTTTATTTGCACACTATGGCAGTGATTTTCTGCGCCTTCTTTTATATAAAAACATAAATAAACTTATAATATTATAATTCATTATTTGCTTTTTATCGATATACGATTTTCGAAATAATTCTGGAACATGTGATTTTATTTTCTGATTTTCTGAAACCTAATCTGCGCATCTACGAATCTGATTTATTTATAAAAGCAGCTCAGTAGCTACATATTATAAAAAAGTTAAAGAGCATCAAAAAGAAATAAAGAAAAAAAAATCCACATACTAACAGCAACAAAATAAAACATGATCTTTATATGTTTTTAATGTGGCCTTATTCAGGTATGAACTCTTAGACGGTGCCGGAATAGACGGTGGATGTCTCAAAACTTTCCAAATAAATTTCATCAATATGCTCTGACTCATGTAAAGCATGTGTTGCTTAGAACAACTCCCTTTCTGGTTTGACCAATCACTCTCGTCGTTTCTGGACTGCTTCACTTAATCGATCAAAAGTACAAAACCAAATTAATGAGTTTGTTAATTTAACTAAGACAGAATTGAAGACAAAAATACCCTTGGACTATTCAATATCGTTGTAAGGCACATCTAATCGATCCAATACCTATGATAATTTCTTAGTTATTGAACTACATAAGTACCAATCTCTAAGGAATTATCCTCTCTAAATAATGTTATTGCTAGCAAGTTAATATTAATAATAAAAAGAAAGTCAATAATAATGATAAGTCCTTTTTCAGTATCCTTAAAATTGAAATTAAACTTAATAAAAAAATAATATCTTTTAAAAATAAAACATTGTGAGCAGAAACCAACATCACGTTTTGCTACATTGTTAAAATACTGAGTTGAACGTAAAGAGCACGGAGTTTACGATGCGAACGCCTCGACTGATCAGACCGCCCGTAAATTTTCCCGGGTAAAGGACGAGGGACGTGCCCTGTATTGTGTGAATAATTGCATACCTAAGTCTGCACGCACAACTTATAGTTTCACCACTTGGTAACTTATATATAAACGCCTCAACAATGATAAAATTCTTACCTATTGTTCTTGCCTATTGTATACCTTCTAACGCACTTGTTTACATTCTTTGCCAGTCTATTAGTTCTTTATGTTGAACTCGGTACCACATTTTATTATTAAAATGAATGGTCATAGAGTGTAAACATTCACCGTGTAGACGGCTAAAAGATCACAAAGTATAAAGCTGCAACTTCGTAATAGTTTATTGAAGACTTATGGCTGCTCAAAATTCAAAACAACAAAGTAAAATAATTTTATATTTACATCGAAATTGTACTTATAACGTAAAATGTTCGAGTAAACTCTGTTAGTGAATCTACATTTAAAGTTTCCTGTAATAGGGCAACTCCTTCCAGCGCGTTACACGATTTCGTTCGCTCTGAGTTTTTGAACTCATTTCGACGAAGCGGTTCCAAAATTACTCTTATAACTTTCTTTTAAAGACTATGAATAGGCGCGTCCTTAAAATCGTGTATAGCAGACTAAATTAATGAAATGTAACGATTATCTTGGCTTAAGCCGTATTTGAATTGTCTACTGAGCCAAATTTATTAAATTAATTCTGTTCCCTAGCACTAATTGTCTTTTGTATTAATTCAATTGAGAGATTGAATTTCAATATCACAAAGTAGTTCAAGGGGTGTATCGACTGCTGTACCGGACAGATATGAAGAATAGATATTTCAATTACATATTTATAGCTGCACGAAAATAAATTAAATAGGACACATTAGTTATAATGTACTAGTTTCTGTTGGTGAACTGCAGCTCCAATAAATAATATAATAATTATTCGAAACTAATTTCAAATATCTGCACTACTCCCAATCATAATGGTCGTTAGATTTACGTAATCTTTTGTTTTAAACTTAAGTCGACTTAAGGGTTTGTACTAAGCATTCTTGGAGGAGGTCTCAAATTTTAGAGTTAACTAGAAATCTACTTGAAAATACCGCATTGCAGTACTTTATATGAGTTTATGCTTTTTCAAATAAAGTTTATCCATAAAAATGAAACTATACATGTTAATGAAATTGTTTATCGACTCGGTAAATAAACATGAAATAAAGAACTTGTGGTAGTCGATGAAATAACTAAAAGTTCCACCACCTGGGTGACTTTTATTGAAATAACAGTGATTCATAATAGTTATTTTACAATAGTTACAAAATAGAACTAACAATATTTATAAATGACTGCATTTCAATTGAATTTTACTTAGTAGAAATAATTGTTACTTTCATTGTAAAGTTAGGTATAGTATGTTTCCATGCAGAGTTTTGCTTATAAATGCTAGAGATGTGATGTAACATTATCTTGTTTACAGATATGTTAGAGCAATAAAACTATTTATTAGTTGGGTACTCTCAAATTAATGGCAACAAACAAATTAATTGTAGCCGTCACTAGGCAATTTCGCAATAACTGTCACGCATTCTAGCGACTGTCTACAAGTGACTTGTCTCTCAGAAGTTAAGTAATGCTGTTTTATATTTTGACCGCTGTTTCTAACACTCGTAATATATTTTATTTTAAATGTTATTTTTACACAAAGGCTGGGCATAGTGCCCAGTTTGTTTTAAACAAGTCACTTAATTTATCACTGCAGTTATTTTGTGTAGTTCCGAATCGTTAAGGTTTTCAAACTTTTTATGAATGTGCTCTACAGCGCACTATTTTCTGTTGAGTGATTCGTTCGCATGATAACTTTATCTTGTTTTTTAGAGTTAAATGCCCGCCACTCGTTTTCGTTAAAATAAAAAAAAGATCGTAGTAGAGTAGAAAAAATTACAAAATACTGACAAATAATGCTAGCATGAAATTGTTTCCTGTTTACAAAGGATACTGATTAAACCACAGCCCGACACGCTCTGTTAATATATATATATGTTGTTTAACTAATATTTAATCCATGAACATGGTTTCACACAAGCGTTAACTTTAAAATAGAGTTCAAACCATAGTTTTATACTTTTTAACTAACTTTTGGACTGATCCGGGTATTAAAATCTCATTCCTCAGGCACAACACCCCCATGGGCACTTCTTTAAATTTGCCTATTGTCCAAACGACGAGAACTTCTGATTCTGTAGATAAAGATTGTTGGTAAGGAATTTTAATATACATACATTGGCTTCTGAATTCTGTTATTGATATAAACGCCGACTCCATATTTAAGTTCAATTACTTAGTTTGACTCTTACTTTTTACAATTTGACCACTAAACTAGTAGATAGTGCTTATCACTACGAAGACTGTTTAGAAACGAGTACTGATTATTAACACGCTTACTTCAGCTTTATCTGTATGTTTATTTTTAACCGGTTTTTTTATAAACGTGCTTATTAGTGTAATTATATATATAACATAATATAATATACATTTAAGTTACTGCCAATCAATTTACATTCTATTAAATTTTTTTAAAACTAAACACAAGCTCTGCTTAGCTTGGCACTAGATGGCGTTGTGCGTGAGATGTCCGAAATTTGTATTTATTTATTGAATAATGTAATTTTTCAATAATTTCATAGAGGATTTTTTCACTTATTATTTTTTAAATCCAGTCACTTGTGTTTTAAAAATAGTCTTTCTCAAAGGATTATGGTAAAAAGTCTTTTACCACAATCCTTTAAGCAAGATCACAATTCATATTTTATCAATCCATTCAATTTTTATTCCACAAAGTAACTCTGGCGAAACTCATATCACATAGTGAGTTTAAAAATGAGAGATATATGTATCTAAATTGTTAACATTATTTTTTTTCAAATGTGCACCTAACTTTCGAGCTGCTGTCACGTAATAGCATAAAGTCATACAAAAGTGAAAATAAAAATAGTTCTTTGCACTGTTCACGATTTTATCAATGTTGTGTACTTCCCAAGGGGCGATTGGCGGGATTTATTTCTATTTGTATACAATATTAAAATAGGTCGTAGTTTTTTATTGTCGTTGTTATTGTAAGGAAGTTTATAAGCCACGTTAGGAGTCAATAATATGTATAAGTTGCCGTAACGTTCATAGTATATCCATTTCAATATTATAAATTCAAAAGTAACTTTGCCCCTCTCTTATGTTGTTACGATTAAACTTTCAATCAAATTTGACATGGAGATACCTAGATTCTTGAGGAGGGAAATAGTTTACTTTTTGCTGCGGTTACCGATATACACGCGGGTGGAGCCACAGGCAAAAGTTAGTACTGAATACAAAAGAAACAGGAGAAACAAAGAATCTACGAGAGCTAATGATGCCTTACTATCTGACAAGGTCGATCTGTAAATATTATTGGTATAGACAACATTGTCTCCGAAATTACTTTATATAAGGTCGTTGTGGTAACTGAATAAGGCAATTTTATTTCTTTTTGGGGCCCATACTGCCGCAGAAATCTATAAAATTACCTTAACAATTGTAATATAAGGGTGATCAGCATTGTAAAGAATAAAAAGCCAAGAGGAAGGAAAATAGTTTTGGCAGTCAGTGTATGTTTGTGAGTTCTAATGAATTAGGTATCAATATATCAATAATAATGGCATGGATTAGAAAGTTTTACGAAGTTGCGTTATATTTTTAAACCTTTTATTGTTAACTTTTTATTAATAATTTATATCTAAAGATGTTACAGGATTTTTTGTTTTGTACATACATTTAGCAAATTTCGGAACTAAAGTAACCACCGCTTAATTAATTGAAAATACTATTTATAACAATGCGATGTCACCGAGTCAGAAACCTAATAGTTTATATATTATGATCAATTATAGTTTCTTTAAACTGGCAATGTATTATTAGGTCATTTGTTTCGTTCACTTTGAACAATTCGATTACAAGTACAACTTATTTGCAATCTTCAACTTTAAGTAAGCAGCATGGCATGGCGCATTTTCAGCTTAATTTAATTATCAAGTATTTCGCGCAAAGCGATATATTATTATATACCGCTATCGGACCTAATTAAAGTCTGTAACGCAACTCAACTGGAAGCCTGTTCAACATGAGTTATAATTAGTTAACGAATATACGTAGTGTATGTTTCAAGGTCGTTAACAATGCAATACTTGCAGTCCATAAGTCGCTTACGGTTCGTTAGATGAAGCGGTACCCCGAGGAGCAATGCCAATAGTTGCGAGCTGTAGAATGTTACAACGTTTGCTATAAAAGTGTTTGTAACTAAATAGAACTGTAGGCAATCGTTTTTTTCTGTTATGTATTATAATAGTTCTAACACACTATATGATTTTGCGTGTATTGGAAAAAATACTACAAGTTAGAAGTATCTAACTTCGTCATCAAAAACAGCCTTTAGTAGTCGACTACTGGCCATAGGTCTCTTCTTAGGTAGTGCTAATTCCTGCCACCACGCTTGAACCACCAGCTCCAAAAACCATGTTGATACTCATTTCTTGCAAATGCAAGAAGGGATGTCAGGGAGTCTCTGTATAAGGAAAAGCTGGAATAGAGTGCTTCATTATATGTACTAATTGTGATAATTCATTCCACAACAAGATGGCGATGAGGAGGAAGAAACAGAGCCTATCCTCGAGCAAAAATAAGACGAAATCGAGGAACAAGAAGATTACAACGAAGCTGATGATTCAACTTGGAAGAAATTTCTATGCGTCTCATTTCGCTCCGTGTCCAAAACGATGAACTTTTATAACCTGGTCCATTAAGAATAGCGAAGTGAAGGAGAATGCCCTAAATTTTATGCATTACAAGTGGATTAGGCCTGCTCGGGATACCACAAAAAAAGCGTGCCACTTACTTTGACTGCCTCTGTGGCGCAGTGGTAGCGTACGCGACTGCTGTCCATGAGGTCTCGGGTTCGAATCCTGGGTCGGACCAAATGTTTGTATGATCTGCAAATATTTGTTTCGGAGTTTGGGTGTTTTCTATGTATAATATGTATTTATTTACAAAAAAAAAGTGTATATATGTAATAATATCAGTTGTCTAGTACCCATAGTACAAGCTCTGCTTAGTTTGGGACTAGATGGCGTTGTGTGTTAAAAATGTCCGAAATGTCCGAAATGAAAACCCGTCCCGCCCATCCGCGGCCACACTCAGGGCGGCATGAGGCGCTGGTAGGCGCGCCTCCGCCGTCCGGTTCGCCGGCGGCGGATCGGGTCCGAGTGGAGATCGTCCTCCCGGGCCTTCTCCGCCACCTCGTCGCGACCGCGGTAAAACTGCTCTCGCCGCCGGCCATGGAGCGTACGACGGCCGGCAGCGAGAGATCTTCTCCTATGACTGCAGTGAGGGCCCGACGCTGCGGTGCCCAAGCGGGGCACACCGCCAGCATGTGCTGGGCCGAGTCCTCACTGCAGTCGCAGTGGTGGCAGGCGGTACTCAATTCCCTCCGCGCGACCGCGTGCAGGTACTTCCCGAAGCAACCGTGCCCGGAAAGCACCTGCGTCAGTCGGAAGGAACGGGTCCCGTGCTGCCGTCCTGCCCACTCGAGGATGACCGGCTGGAGAGCCTCCACGGTGGCGAAGCCAGCACGTGGAGCCTCCAGCCGAGACCAACGAGCCATCGTGGCTCGACGGGAGGCTTCACGCCACTCGCGTACCTCTTCGCATGCCACTCTCCGCCCGGAATTCAGCCACCCGTCGATAAACTTCGGCGAGCATTTCCGCCTCCAAATCCCACGGGGGTGTACCAGCCAAGGCGCACGCCGATTCGGTCGACACCGTGCGGTATCTGCGTATGGCTCTGACCGCCAATACCCTCTGAGGCCGCCAGAGGCGCGCCTTATTCTGGGCGGTCAGACGCTCTGTTATAACATCATGCTACGTTCAATAGGAGACGCTGCACGTATCACTAATCGTAAACACCATGTATGTAATTTTTAACTGTAAATACATGTAGGTATATAACATATAGGTACACCATTTATAGTCATAATTAATTTCACTTGAAGTTACTTTCAGTTCTTATTAATAAGACAGGAATAGCTCAATTTGGAATATGGCGCTACACTTAGGTACACCCTACAATACAATTTCGTATGTAAGAGAGATTTATGTAGGTACCTTAAGGGTCTACCCACGGACAATAAATGGCTGTAGATGAAAACCACTTACCAAATAACTGACTGACTTATAACCTTAGCTCACTAACCTCACTTTGAACCTTGACACTGTTAAATGCTAAATGAACAAGTAAAATGTTACTCTCTCATTTTTCCCTATATATGGTAGCGCTATGAGATGAGAATAATGCTTTAAACATAAAATATGTCCGTATCTATATATGTGTATATCCTACAGACGTTAGTTGAAGCTACCCCCAGCGAGATTAAATTTTTAATATAATAAGAAACAGTTAAAGTTTACACTATAACAAATAGCTTCTCACCAGGTGATTCGATGTAATAGACATATATATGTTAGAAAGTTATAAGTAATTCCTGAGCTTCAATAACTTTTTAAGGATCTTCAATAATGTTTTCAAATCTGTTTCTTTTTAAGAACATAAACTGTAAACTTTTAAATAAAAATGATTAATGTCAGATTTTATTGCAACTTTTATTTAATTTTTATAAAAATTACCTGTGCATAGTAAATACTATGATCGCTTTATTCAGTTAGGTAAAACGTTACATAAGTTATCGTTGTGAAAAATACAATATGCAAAATGTAAACAAATGAATAGCGCAGAGCTCTTGCGTTTGTTATTCAATCGAATTCTTCACAATAGTATCGAATAGTTTCCTTTTACCAAACAAATATAGTTTACGCTACGATTGCACATAATGCTATGCCTGATTTCGTTATTGCCATCTTTGTGTGTGAGCGGGGCCCTTTGACTATTATTCACTCGGTGTCCTTGATGGAAATCTCGGGGTGTCGAAATTGGCCCGGGCACAATCAAAAAGGTATGGCCCGTGGTTTTGCTGACCTATCTTATTAATATCTTTAATGATTTAATTAATTACGTACACACACATGGCCTAGTGAATTAACCGGTCGCCACGCGGTTCCTACTTCGCCAAGTGTTGTGGGTTCAAATCCCACATTGGACAACACTTTGTGTAATCCAAATTGTTGTTCTAAGTCTGGGTGTTATTTGTGTCCGTTTCACGTATGTTTGTAAAGTCCCCGCGACACCGGGTGTATATTCATAATGCGTGAGCTGTCTTTTATAAAAAATATTGTTTCCTTCAAACTACGTATCTGAAATGAAACTGTATCAATAAAAGGTGTCTGTCTTACTTACATGTAACTACACGAAATCTGTCTGGAATCTCTCATGCACAAACAATGTTATCGCAATAGGTTTTTTACCTAAGTTAATCAAGTCACAACAATTCTGATTTTAATTAATGTTTTTTATCTATTCAATACTCAATCGATTCACAAAGGTTGGGAATTTCTGACTTCTTTTCTTTATGATATATATCAAAATCTGAAATCGAAATCTGATGGATTAATATCATGCAAAAAAGTGCAATGATATTATTAATCATATCATCTTAACAAGTAATAAAATAAAACGTTTATATTTTACTGCATACATTCCTACATTTTTTTAGTATCGACAACAGAATGCGATTTTATAGGATCTCAAAATATTCAATTGTGTACACTAGAGACTAAAACCTAGTTCAAAAATCCATAAATTAATTCAAATTAAAAGTTGAAAATACTGGAAAAAAGTCAATTTTTCAATGTATCATTGTATTTTTCGTCATAGGAAGCCAAGACCCAAGTTTTTTTTCTGATTACCGAGAAATAACATTTCTACTTTGTTTTTCTTTTAAAATACAAAGAGAAAATTAAAGTGTTACTACACATAGTGCAGAAAATAATGAATAAGGAAATACACAACACTCTATAGTGAGTAATTTTTGTCAAAAATTTATTCAATTAATACGTATTTCAGGCGGTACTTGTACGAGTTGCAATGGATTCTTTGTGGGATGACGCCACGGCAAAAGATAAAAAAATAGCAACCCAACATTCAAATATCATCGTTATTGCCATACTGCTAACAACCACTTTGGGTTCCNTGTATGACAAAAAGATAATCTCAAAACTATTTTTTGTTCATGACTGTACACTGTGGGAAGCAGAGGTGAGCATAATTAGTTAATAAGTTTTTCAGAAATAAAGAAAATATTTACAAAAAAAATGTGGCGGTGCGACGTTTGCCGGGTCAGTAGTATATAAATACATTGTATATACGTACTTTAATAGATAGAAAAATAGTGAATACCTAATACCGATTAGGTACCTGACGGCTACCACAATAATGAATCATGACATGAATATTTTCAGAGTAAAATAAGAAGTGTAAGCATGTAATGTAGGTATTACTAAATCTAACTAATTTGATAGTCTTTTAATGCGAATCTGCTTTCATTTTAAAATATTTTTTTCTAAACTAATCTGTCTAAATTTTATG
>PKRV01002220.1:340509-351944 GCA_003709505.1 Hyphantria cunea | reverse complement strand
TTATGATAAAGTCACATATTTGCATGAAATTATTGAAATATTAAACATGTACTAATGATGTTTTTTTCAGTAAAACATTTTAATAGTTAACCACTAGGTGGCCTAAACAACTGTAAATAGAATAGGTTCTCGTCGGTTTATTCATTGGCAGTTTGAGGAGTAAAACTATAAAAGAATCTCAAAATATTTAACAGCAAATGTGCTGAATTTCGATCTTAAAATCAACATCAGAAAAATAGTAATATATTATAAGAGGAATCTGTTTCGTTTCATTTTTTAATTTAATTAGGAGGTATAGTTTCTCTTTTAATCCGACTTACTTAAGTGGACAAAAGTTCAATATAAGAAATTATACCAGTGAGTTTTCATAGATTAAAAAGAAGCGAACAGTATGTATAAGACTGCGAAAATATTATTTGTATACAGGTAAATTGCATTTAAATGTAACCTAAGAGAGGTGAATGTAAGATATTTTTTATGTCTGAGGACACAAATCAGGATTGGACAATAACTGCTGTACTGACTTTCCTTCCATACATCTGCACTGAAAGCATCTGAAAGAACACGTATAAGCTCACCGGACAAGCAATGCAATTTTATTGCGTCACTGTAGCCTTAAAAGAACAAAAAAAATAGGTGTAATAGCATTTAAAATAAATTTCCTAGATAAAATCTAAGAGTCTCCAATAGCACTTTAAAAAAAATGAAACAATGGCTCATTAAAAATTGTTTTCATACTTTTTTTCATTTATAAACAGTAAGATTAGTACTAGAGTATGATCACATGACATGATCAAATTGATATAGGACTATTGCCATCACATATGACATGCATTCAATAAAATAATTTTAAATTTTGACTAATCGATATTTAACAAAAAAAATGATTGAAATTATTTTGTAAACATTATATAACGTAATACACGTGTTAAGCATGATAATAAAGTAATTATTCCACTTACTGCTCCGACTGACTTCAATTTATCAAAAGTTATTGGCCTGTCGATTTTAACTACTGTTTCTTGTTTTATTATTCTCTACACAAAAACTTTAGTTGTACCTAATAAGAAAATGAAAAAAAACTGATTCGGTAGAGCGTTTCCCATGTTTTGCACTTAGCGATACATTTGGCGATTTTTATTTTAATTTAAATATCGAAGAATTGAAAATTAGCTCTAAGATCTCTGTAATTTGTCATATTTAAAGCAAAAAACCGGTATAAGTTCTACATTGTTTGTTTATTTGCTTTCGGATAATATAACTTTAGAAATTGTATATAACATTGTAAAAGACCATGGAAAGAGTGCGCATACCTCCTGCCACCTCAAAATCGGTAACAAGCTTGGGACTTGGAACTCATAAGTTGCAGATGTGCATGTACGGTATTTTTCCTTTTTCATCAAGTGGATCGGCCACTCATTTGCCCTTCGTCATCATCAATAACCCATAATGTCCCGCTACTGGGCTTGGGGCTCTTCTCATAAGAAGATTAAGGCTATACGTCCCCACGCTGGCCAAGTATGGGTTGGGGACTGGCAAGACTACGTTGTGGCTACGTAATCTTCCCGTTGGATATTTTTTAGCGGCCGAAAGGACTCCAACTAAGCTTCACGACTGTTATCCTATGATAACAACCGGGACCGACTGCTTAACGTGACCTATGAGTCACAAAGACGCTCATGGTAACATGCCACCAGCGGTCACCTATCCAGGCACTGACCGCGCCGTTGTTGCTTACCCTCGGTGACCCTCGGTGTTTCTAATCACCGTGTGCAAACGGGCTGTGCGCCTTTTATCTTCAAAAAATATCACCTTGAATTTTTCTAACATAGAGTAGTGTTTGAACGATAACATGTGACCAATTAAAACACTCTAAAGAGATTTATAGATTAGATTATATGATTACACGATCACACCTGTCGTACAACTTTAAGTGTTTCCTTGCTTACACGATGACTTTCAAGCTTCCATTAAGATATCCGAAAGAAATTCGTAGGTATGTAATCTAAACATGACAAAAAATCGCATTGCTTGATCACGTGACCGTCTCCTAATCAGGACGAAATTAACGCGAACTTTATCGGTACCTGAATTGCACTACACGGTTCGATCAGGTGGAACTGAGACCAGGCAAAGGCCTAACAGATCCAGTAGTGTAAGCTCTCCGCTATCGAATGTGTTTTTACCGTGGTTATGTTAATTCCCTGTATTAGGGAATACATTACAAATATACATAAGTTTTCATATAGTCTTATGGTAGTATTAACTACTGACAGATAATATCTTTGCAATTTAGGGTTGGTATAATATAAAAATAGCTACTGTATTGAAAGTCTCATAACTTGAACATTTCGGGGTAATAATACAAACAGTTCTTAAAATTTAGTCGATCCTCTGATAGTCTGATGTATAGTATTAAAAACGAAACTCGATTTTTTAATTCAGGAAGATTCATAAACCTGCATATATTCAATGTCAATTATTACCCTACACTTAAAAACAATTGAATATCTGAAATAATAAGTATGTATTAAATGTATGATCTTTAACAATATAGTGTTTATCTTTCCACGTATAACTTTACCCAATAAATTATATGACAAAATAACAATTACCCGCAAAGCTTTCGTTTACCTTTTTTCCGGCATCCTGTTCGTGTCGATTCCCGATACTTTATTGGATACGCTTTAAGGATGTTATAGCGTGCGGCAGCATATAGCCCCAATCTCCACTTAAAGTATTCTATATGTATTTACTGACTAGTAAGCAGATTGTAATGATGAAATGCACAAAAATAATGCCTAACTCCAGTTGTATATAAATCTAAAAATGCTTAAATCCATTGGTTATCAAGCTGGCTCACACAACTTCATTTGAGTCTAATTCCAATCATGATCTATTTTTAATGATCTTAGCGTGATTTTAAGTAGGTATCTTACATTAGGCACGCCAACGTGACACTCATTTAAAAAAACATGAATTTCGGTTAGCTAGTTTCGTAGGTATTCGTGGCATCAACACTACACAAGAGGTATATATAATATACATGTATTGGAACAAAATTTTATTAACTGTTGAGTACTTCATTTGTATTCATTACATAGGTATGTGTGTACACACGCGTGTCTGTACACGACTACTCATCCATGCTGTGCCCAGCAGGGTTTGAAACTGGTTTTAAGTAAGCTAAGCCAACTTAATCCTTGTAATAGCTGTATTTGGCTTGTATTCTCACAACAATACGAAACAACAAAAGCAATATACTGGATATAAAGACTGCGTCTTACATCTGAATAGTCTGGTTTCACAGTTAAATGTTCTTTAAGTTACTCAGATTGACATTAGTTTATCATGGACAAAAAATAAATTTACAGAAGTTAATTAAAGGGAATTTTTTTGTATAACTTTGCTTTGACCTTATACTTAGCATTTAAATATTTAATTAATCTGGTACTATCCCGGCAATGTAAGAACAAGTCGTTTATATTAGATACAACGTTTTCGATATCAGTATAATAAAATAAAGAAATACTTTTATCCTGAATTGAAGTTTTTATCATTAAGTTAGGACATTGCACTTTGAAAACCATATTAACATCCCTATTTTAACTTTATGATACTGAAGAACTCATACAAGTATCTTTCGTATAAGTTATTAAAAGAGTATAGTAAAAACAGCACAACGCGAATAATAAAACCACAGTAGCGATGTCAGTAGTTGGTAGTTTCAGGTCAGTCGCACGTCGACAATCAAATGTGAATCAAATAAGCTGAGCGCTGTATGCAAATTTTGAGGTTGGGTCATGCGATTTAAACTTAAATTTTTACTATTGATAATAAACAAGCACCGCGACATGAAAATACCATCTATATAGTTTTGTATTTCATTATCGATATTACATTCGCCTACATGCTTAATTTGATCTGTTTAGAATCATATAACTTCCTCGGTGGCGTAGTGGTAGCTTATGCGACACAAACTCTGCTTAGCTTGGGACTAGATGGCGTTGTGTGTTAGGTGTCTGAAATATTTATTTATTTATTATTTATTATATTATAACGAATATAATTCGGCGAGGGATCTATCACAAGTCTTCAGTAGGAAAATAGAACCAAAACTCCCTAATGAAGAGTTATTGATACAGTTGGGGAAATTTATGCGTGATTTGTACCAATAGCGGGGGCATCGGAGTAGTTATAGCAAGCTGTAGAAAATAATATTGAAGCTTAAAGTATAGAAATGATGGATGTAGGCAGTGCAGGTGTAGTCAATTCATTGAACATGAACTATAATTTGTATCATGAGAGTGAGCAAGTAAGTGATTTTAATTTAACTTGAGATACCTACCCTTACAACTAACGCACTGTAAAACATTGTCTTATAAATTTTAACTTTCAATGACAATATTAGAACATATGAAATAGAAGATCAGAACCTATAGCATGAGGTAATTACTAGGCAAAAAGATCTTTTTTTTTAAATTTATCTGATACAGTACGTTACATGAAAAACCTTTTAACAACTTTAGAGGTCAGTGTAAATGGGAACTTCCAAAATGGTTCTTTGAAAATCATAATCCACGAACTCATAGATACAGTACAAATTCCAATGGCAAAAATTGTAGTAATTAGTATAATTATGATAAAAGTATCTAATCGTCTCCTCGATGCGTTTTACGAGTTTGTCGTGTTGTTTGTGAATAAAATATTCACAGAGTGCTAATGAAGTATTGATCGTAACAAATTTCAATCTCGAATTATGGAGAAGCAATATATAAACTTTAGTTAAGGATATTGACTTTATTTAAGTCTTTGATCTTAGAAGTAGATTTCGTGTTATTTACAGAAAATAAAATACAATTTAATATATCCTTAGATATTTCATGCCCACGCCTTGAAGAGAACTGTACGTAAGCAATTAACCTTAAAATTAATGATAGTAAGATATTAGTACCTACTTAACTTATACCTTAATATCATTATACTATCATCTAACTATCAAGGAATCGATCAATCAGTTGAAGGCTCCGAGTTAGAAAGAATTATAGAATAAATACAAATTAATTATAACATTTTCATACAGCACAGCTACAAAAGTTAAAGTTCGAATCCTTCAGTACTACCAACCCCAGTCGGGCACAATACCCCGACAGCATTAGTATGCTTCATCCGTCGTCTCTCGATAAAAGAGGGGTGCGTACGACATAAGAATTCTGAGTCGAAGTTTTTTCTGTGTTCAACAACAAGGATTATGCATCTAGAGCCATTTAAAATTAGTAAAAGTTTCCAACTGGGTAAAGATTATCTTAATTCAAACGATATTTTTCAATACTTAATAATAAATTCACAAATCTCACACAAGTCTAATTGAAAATCTAAGGAGAACCTTTAGTGTACCACGTCACTGATAAGCATACTTAAATAAATAAATTTGGAAGCAAGTCTGTCTGTCTGTTCCGCTTACACGGCTAAAACACTGCACCAATTTCAATTAAATTTGGCATGGAGATACTTTGATTCTTGAAGACATAGGCTATAACTGGTTAAGGCGGTAAAGGTTACTTTACCGAATTAACCGACCTGCATACGGATGGAACCTGGAACCGCAGGCTAAAGCTACTTTTAAATAAATTTCCCAAATGTAAGAAATGATTTTACGTACTATCTACTAGAAGCTATTAGTACTATTTTGCTGCATTTTTCCAATTTTATAGAGCGAAGCGCAAAGGTTGGATTTCTGTTGCACCTCGGGAGACAAGCAAACGGGTCACCTAATAATTAGTGACTATTGCCGGCTTTAGTCGTCCGAGCCCTTTCTCACTCTCTCCACTATCAAAAGTTCAGGAATTAATCCCCCCTAGTTACATACATTAGGCAATATATGTTATATGGGCATGGCGTGATCTCAACGCTAATCTATGTATTAAAAATAAAACAGTGTCCAATACAAGAGAAAAGAGATAACAGCGATTGTAGAAAGATAATTAATCTACGTGAAATAGTTGCATATCGGCTGAGGGGCTAGTCAGGAGTCGGGCATTCAATTCGATTTTTTGTAAAGTAGTGAAATCAGTTCGATCGACCCCGACTAGTAGTGAAATATTCCTATTGATTACCTACCAACCAAAATCACGTAGAACTAGTAATCGAACTTGATCACCACGTATATCTATCTAATTTTCGTATCATGTTGTTGGTCACGATGAACTTCGCCATGATTGTCATTTTGCTGTCTTTTCCGATTTTTAGGGTGAAACAAAAAGGTAAAATTGTTTTTTTGGTTTCGAGGCCGACGGAAAGACGCATTATTGTTATAGGTTGTTGCATGTTTTGCTATCGTGATTTAAACAGGATAGTAAACATCAGATTTATACCAATAGGAACCACGCATGATTAAAAAGAGACGCAGCCGAAGTCATGTGGGTCAGCTAGTAAATGTATGTTACTTATATTATTTTATTTTTTAATTTTCTCTTTAACAGACGTCCTTTGTAATTTATAACGAAATAATAATATTCAGATATTTCGACAGAAACAGTCTGAAGCTTGAAAACCAGCACTAAGCAAAATTTAATTCGTCACTACTGGCTTATCAAGAACCTGATAAAATGAAAGTACCTTTTTTCGGTAACAATATTAAAAAGCGATAATTTGTTTCTACGTTTTATAATCTTTAATCTGGCCAGCCTGTTACAGTAGCACAAAATTTCTTTTCCAAGGAGAAGCTTATTTTTATTTGTTTATTTGTTCTAGCAACACTTAATCTTGTTTACACTATTACATGAATGTTAAATAGTATACAATAGATTCAAATGTAACAAACAATTACAGGTTAACATCATATATCAAATGTCAATTGAACAGAAAAAAAAAATACTAGCAACCCCTTTTGAAACGCTGAATGTCAAAGGAATCGTTTCTCCACACGCTCGAAACGTAAGGTGTGAATATGTAATGGGGTCTCCCTATTACACTATAATATTATAGAATACTCATTAACCAACTACTGTGCAGTAATCCTTTTTGTCTTGCAACTTCTCAAGACGAAGCCCAGTATTTTAGAGGCTCGACGAAGCCCAGCATACGTTAACTTTGAGTCAGAAAGCACGCTCAAATCACAATGACCACCTTAAGAATCTTATGTCCAGCTGTAAATTGTTAAAGCCTGTAGATGTGTGAAGTATATGGTCCCAGATTTCACACAAGGCAGAAATAAAATATTTGCTTATTTGTTTTCTTACTTAAAATGTAATTAAAATATTTACGGTAAGAATAGATACTGATTTATTGAAAAAATATAATAGTGAATAAAAAAAGTAAATTACTTATAATTAAACACTGCACTCTTTCTACACTCTATAGTAATTGTAATAATGAGAATATAGCAGTTTGGAAGAATTTCGTTTGTGGTTCAATAAATCCAAAACGGCTAAACGGAAATAAATTTGGCCCAAAGCTAACACATTGCCTACGTTGTATTTCAGTGAAATCGATTGACGATATTGATATTAATATGAAAGAAGCGGGATGTAGAAGCTACTGAGTATACTTAAGGACTGAAGTCACGTCTCAGTTTCCTACGTCGCTCTCGTATTGCGCCATCCGCAGACAACTCGATTAATGTGAGCCAACAACTCGACAAAAAAGAAATATCTGATTTTGTAATAGCATTTCTTTTCATAAATATAATGTTAAATAATCCATAATAATTTTACAAATTCGAAAGTAACTATTTCTATCTGTGTCTCTGTCTATAACTATTTAACGGCTAAATCGCTGAACCGATTTTGGTGAAGTTTATAATGAAGACCCTTAGGTACTTACGGGAGGATTTAATATACAGTTTACCGCGATAATCAACTTACACGCAGGTGGAGAAACGGTAAAAACTAGTACTATATGATAAACTTTTTAAAAAAATTGTTAAGTAAGACTATAAATTATACTTATAATTTAAGACTACGTAAGTGTACCGTACATTACGTACAGTACAGTTGCCTACAACTCAATAGTCATAAATTATTGCCGGCCTGCAGGTTAGGTTCTTACCCAGTACAAATTAATATTGTTCTACATCTGGGTGCTTTTAAGCTGTACTATAATATGCACTTGGAAATCCTTAAGAATTTTCATTTAGAAAATAGGTTTTTCGTATCGTGTATCTCTTTACGATATAAAAAAGTAACAGTATGTTTGTTAAAAAATATAAATAGAAAAGAAATATGGGTAGTTAGTAAATATGTTACCAAAAGGTTTTTGTTCATATTTAAATTTTGATAATTACACCAAGTCCCTTTTGAACTACATAAGGTTAGTATTATGAACATCGATGATTGCCGCTGTTTTCATTTTATAACTAAAAATGGCCTCCGTAACGATGAGTTTTGTTTGTAATTTTTTTACCCCAGAACTTGGTAGCAGTAAAAAATACATAAATACGCAACGATAGTAAAAATATATGTACAATTTTGAGTTTATGAGTAAAACTCTAATGTATTAATAAGGTTCTGTAACGCAATTGCGTACAAAATCGACTTTATATGAGTTTTGTGAGAATAAGTTACGTGTTTAACTTTTTGTAATACTGAGAATTTTATGGAATTATGACTGAGATCGATCGGGGGTACAGTTAAGGACACAACCATCGTACCACCTCACTCGGTCGCCGTCGTTCTGTTATCCTCGGCTTATCTTTGGTCTCTAGAGTGAACTTTAGTTTTCTTTAACTAAATATTTTTTTAGGAACCACATCTTTTAGAAAAGCAATTATGAAGAACTCCTTTTGTTTCTTCAAATAATGGAGTTGTTATTTGTTACGAATCTGGTTTCATAAGATATCTATCTGAAGGTATTTTTATTTGTTTCTAGTCAACTTTCTTAAATTTATACACACTCATTTATAATTTGAAAGGTCAACTTAATAGTTAAACTTTACCTAATACATACATATTTAAACATGTGGCCTAATGAAGTTAATACTTTCAGTAGTCGAAATGTCATGTAAACTGACAAATCTATAAATGTCAAAAATAGAGACCAATTGTTGGCTACTAAGTTGCTAGTAATGGCTGCGTCAGACGTGTTTCAATAGTCACTAATTATGCTTGTTGACACATCAGAAAAACTCATATTCACCTTTATTGTTTTATTATTCTTTCCCTGGACACAACAATGATTTTAAAATTGGACTAGAATTGCAAATTATCGACAAACGACATCTTAACGTCAAATTATTTAAGACAACAATGAATAAAGTTTTGAGGGCCATATTTCTTGTCAAGTCTAAATTTGTCTAGTAAGAGATTATGAGTCTTCGAAACAACAAGTAATGCGGCACGCGAGTTTGTGGGTTCAAGGAAGACTTTACACGCTCCAAGGAATAATTATTCATGGTTTTGATTAAATTAACGATCACCTATTTCATAACATCTAATTGTGAATTAGTTCTAGTTATTTGCGATGCAAATTGTTAGAGTAAACAAAATGAACTAAAGGATTCTCAAGAGAAACGTTAGTGTTATTGTGTCAACACTTCTTATAAAGTATTTTTTGTAACCTGATTTTTCATTAATAGCATAAACGCGATTTGTTGCTTTTTTCATGAAAAAAAAGGAATAGCCCTTAGGTTGCTTTTAATTAATAAATTTACTAATAAAATCTTCATAACCTCAGGGGAAGCTATGCTGAAATGTAATGCTTTAGAATAGGAGAGCCACGCTTCGACATGAATGGGCCAGCTCGACCGGAGTGATATCACGGTCCCACAGAAAATCGGTGTGAAACAGCATTTGCGCTTTATTTCACTACGTGAATGAGGATACCGGTGGCCCATACTACAACCTCTCCCTTTCCCTCCATTCCCCTCCTCGGCCCCCAAAGGCCGGCAAAGCATTTGTGACGCCTCTGCTGTTGCGGGTGTCCATGGGTGGCGGTAATCGCTTACCATAAGGCGATACGTCTACTCGTTTGCCCTCCTATTTCACAATAAAAAAATAAATGTGGATAGGCTTACTTTTTAAAATTAGTTTTTTAACCGACTTCAATAAAGGAGGTTCTCAGTTATATTATTTTTTTATTTATTTAGTGACTTTTGGAACAGTACAGTCAGGGATACGGAAATCCATATAGGGCATTTTATATGAAAAAATAATATCCAAGAGATAAAAAAACGATATATAATTTTTGAACTTTGTACACAGTACACAAGTATCTATCGCTCTTTTGTGGTCATGCCATCCGTTTCAGGTTACAAGCCATGGATATTAGTGAACAGTATCATAGTACCATTATTATAGTACATTAGATATATATACGGTATGGCGGTCTTCACTGCGATCATCTGGCGAGGGCTGGACGTCCGCCAAGCCCAAATTGTGAATTTTAGATATTAGTTGGTATCACATGTCGTCTGTATGTATTGCCAATTATTTGAATGTATTTAGGAATTAAATTAATAAATTACCTTTTTTTTACGTGGTGGAATGCCTTTACGCACTCCCCCCCCCCCGCGGGGACAGGGGGTTCACTTTGTGTGCGACTCCTGACTGACTCGCCAGACTACCCACTAAACCACCAGGGTGTGCCATTATGCGCCTGAGACGGAAGGGATCCGGGAACCGCTTTCTTACGCCATCCGGACCCCTCCCAGCGCCTGCCCGCACTGAAGCGGACACCGTCTCTAGATGTTAAGACCTCTCAAAGTGGGCGACGTACGACACACGCGTAACGTCGCCCCCCTCGCGGGTGGCCTGTAAAGCGGAAGGGGGGGGAACCCGTCCCGCCCATCCACGGCCACACTCAGGGCGGCATGAGGCGCTGATAGGCACGCCTCCGCCGCCCGGTTCACCGGCGGTGGATCGGGTCCGAGTGGAGATCGTCTTCCCGGGCCTTCTCCGCCGCTTCCTTCTGCGAGATGACTTCCTCGCAGAAGGTCGCGACCGCGGTAAAACTGCTCTCTCCGCCGGCCATGGAGCGTACGACGGCCGGCAACGAGAGATCTCCTCCGATGACTGCAGTGAGGGCCCGACGCTGCGGTTCCCAAGCGGGGCACACCGTCTGCGTGTGCTGGGCCGAGTCCTCACCGCAGTCGCAGTGGTGGCAGGCGGGACTCAATTCCCTCGGAGCGACCGAGTGCAGGTACTTCCCGAAGCAACCGTGCCCGCAAAGCACCTGCGTCAGTCGGAAGGAAAGGGTCCCGTGCTACCGCCTTGCCCACTCGATGATGACCGGCTGGAGAGCCTCCACGTTGGCGAAGCCAGCATGTGTAGCCTCCAGCCGCGAAGACCAACGAGGCCATCGTGGCTCGACGGGTGGCTTCACGCCACTCGCGTACCTCTTCGAGCGGAGGGCGAACGCCACTCTCCGCCTGGAATTCAGCCACCCGTCGATAAACTTCGGCGAGCACTTCCGCCTCCAAATCCCACGGGGGTGTTCCA
>PKRV01002220.1:288644-339120 GCA_003709505.1 Hyphantria cunea | reverse complement strand
AACAGGGCCTCCGTCTTATCCAGGGCCACCCGCAAGCCCAGCGCCTCGATGCGCCCGACCACCAGAGAGACTCCCCTGGTGGCCAGGCACGCCGCCTCCTGGAAGTTCGCCCCCCGGGCTGTGACCAACGTGTCATCGGCGTAACAAATTACGCCCAGCCCAGGGGGGAGACGCTCTCTAAGGACCCAGTCGTATCCCACGTTCCACAGGAGTGGTCCTAGGACAGACCCCTGAAATTAATAAATTACCTTAACCTAACCAAAATATTTTTTAATTTTCTATCATATAGTTAGTCTTCTATATATATAAAAGACGACCGTTACTATTAACACACAGCGCAAATCACTGAACGGATTGCGCTGAAATTTGGCACACACGAAGCTTTTATAGTGTTGGCGTGCGCTTAAAAAGGATTTTTCAACATTCACCCCCTAAAGGGTTACTTACGGTTTCGGAATTTCGCGAAATTAACCCTTTAACTACTTAAATGAGTAAATACATGTTTTAAATTTTCACAAGGCAGGCAAGAAATATCATTATCTATTATAATATACTACTCATTTATTATATTTATTAGGATAGATAATGATATTTCTTGTCTGCCTTGTAAAAAAATTAAATTTTGTAGTATGCATACGGTCTACGTTTTTTGCAAAAAAACATTACTCCTTTTTACAATTAGTAATTAATACTGATATTAAGCAATGACACTGAAAAAGTTTCAACAAAGTCGGTCCAACCATCTTCCTGTGATGCGCTTGCAAGCAATAAAAATATACAAATAATAACCTTCTGCAGGACCTATAACCACGGAGCAAATATAAAGAGGAAAGAGCAAAAGTGAATGTGTCTAGAACATTGTATTTGCTCCGTGAGTGCACCATTATGAGCATTCAAATTGTTAGTAGGTGATGCGAATCAACTTTACTCATTGATTATGATATCGGTAGGTTTAGAGGGGAGCAGATAAGTAAAAGGTAATTACTTGATAATTCTAAGCATAGACCTTTGACCTCAAACTAAATTATTAATGTAAGTGGCAAACAAGAAGATCGCTGCCAACGCATTCATTCATTCAGGTGACCTTTTGCTTTTTCTGTTCCAAATTATACTAAAACGTCAGAGTATGTTATTTATACAAACTGTAAATTAAAGTGATAGTTACTATCAAAAGTGTAAGATCTTGTATTGAAGATTGATGATTGATATATATATATATATATATATATATATATATATATATAATCTGAATCTCAGAACGGCTTCAATACAAACAATGTTTCACATATTATTATGACAGTATAAACATATTTGTGTCCCTACATTTCTGCAAATAAACGAAAACTACAATTTTTATTAAATTTTGTACACAGGGGTTTTTGGGAGCGATACATCAATCTGGTTAGGATTAATTTTCAGAAAACATACCATAAAACAAACTAACATGGTCGTTCAGGTACTATTAGTTAAGCGCACAACAAATTTCCGTATCTTTTGTATATATACCTTCTTCATCAGGAGCATAGATTAAATAAAAAGTTGAATTTTATGAGATATTGTTCTGTTTTTAGATGTCTTAAGAGCTAGCCAGATGTCACCTATCTTAGACGCAGTGTGGCATACCGTTTTGTTTTTGTCAGTTTGTTTTTGAAACTCAGACTCTAGAGAAAATGGTCAATAATATAATTATTCGGAACATCTGACACACAACGCCATCTAACTCCAAGTTAAGCGGAGTAATGATTAATTAATGTTTAGGAAGTGAGAAAAGACGATTCATCAACATCATTATTAGCCATTAACAGTCCAGTTCTAGACATAGGCCTTCTTAAACTTCTTTTCTAATACCCTACTTAGAAAGGAAGGTTAAGAAGTTTTGTCCTAATATACTATGTTGGTCAGACTGGTTGGTACAAAGTTTGCGTCAAGACTTCTTCCTTAGCCTGCTTTTACGAAACCAACGGAATGACTTTTCTAGGATAGATGAATAGTCTGTCACTACAAGATATTGACGAATTCATATCATTTTCTTGAATCCGAGTACCCGAATACTAGACAAGTGTATTCTAAAAGAGTGTTAATAAGAGTAGAATGTGTTAGTAGTAAGCGAATATAAATACTTTCTGCCACGCACAACAAAACTGCGGAATGAACTGTAGCCTGCGGTATTGTGGGTGTCCATGGGCGGCGATAATTGCTTACCATCAGGCGATACGTCTGCTCTTTTGTCTCCAGTACCATAAAAAAAACTTTCTTACTAAGAATCAATTGATCTAACCTTCAGTATCCAGGGAAGTGACATAAATTGGTTCTGCTCCACAACGTTTGGTATTCAAAGAAGTTGACATAGCAGAGACACCTCCCTTTTAGTTTGATCAAAATACGGAGAAAGTTTAATTAGAAACGGACAATACAAAAATTACTGAAGTGAGTTTGTGACGTCACTTTTTTTATCTTTCACTGGTATAAAGAAGTAAATCATTCTCTAACATTATGATTACCTGTTGACTTTAAAATTGCTTATATTTGGTATTTTGCTATGCTATTTAAAAAGTGGCTCAATATAGTAAATGTAATATAAATATAAGGGAGAGCGATGCTTCATAAATAGCAATTAAAGTTCCTCCGAATCCCGAACCTTTTTTCCCCTGATCTGGGGAGGAGAAATAGGAGCTCGAAGTTCGGCAACGCCCTTGTGACTTTTTAGTTAATGACGTCCATGGATGACGGCAGTCACATACCGTCGGCTGCCAGGTCAGGTGACCAACCTGACCAACCCGTCCGAACGCCCATCAATATCATAAAAAAATGCTATACAAAAACACGTAACTACTACCAAATATTTTTATCGTAAATGTGTAAATAATGTAATGTGTCCTATATTTTATACCCGCAAGGGACAAAGCATTGAACCATCGACACACCTGTCCCGATAACAGTGACAATGTCGCAGCAAATGTGAATAATATTATGTTTTTGTCACAAAAGGAATCGCTCCATGAAACATTGAATACAAATAAAATGTAAGCAATATTCGTACTTATAGTAATAATCACAATTTAGTCAATATCCATAATTTACCAAATGCATTTTCATTACTCGACTGCGCCAAGAGCAGGTTATGTTTTTCAAGATTGTGTCTTTATGTATTCCTTGGCACGGTCTATTTCTAGTAGCCTAAACAGCGTGTGATGGATTTTAAAGTGTGAGGTATCGTTAGGTACGAGAATGACATTGAGTTTATAAATATGGAAAAATTAAAATCGTTGGTTTGTAAATTTTTATTTTATATTTAAAATTTATATTATTTTTATACATTTAAATTTATATTATTAGTAATATTTGTAAAATTTAATTATACATTAAATTGAACTTACAGGTATAATTAATTAAGATACAATTAAATTAACTGAAGTACTAATATTTTAGTAGACTGTCTTTGTGGCGCCGTGGTAGCATATGCGACTGCTGTGTTTGAGATCTCGAGTTCAATTCTCGGGTCGGACTTAATGTTGTTTGTAAAATATCTATGACTTTAGAAAAAAAAGTATACATGTATGTACAACAGTTGAGCACCCATAATACGAGCTCTGCTTAATTTGGGACTAGATGTCGTTGTGTGTCCGAATGGTCAGATGTAAAGTTTTAATTCCTATATAATAACTAAGGAGACCTTGTATATGCATCTTCTTACATTACAGGCACCTTTGATGACAGTATTTTTTACACATGTTATTATAGAAATTACTTAGCCTAAGTTATATTGACTCTAAAATCAAACCGAGAATGAAAACAGTGTAGTGAACATTTTTACCCGGCTGCGAAAGAATGAGGGTTATTTTTTTCGAGTTTATGTATGTATGTATATTTCTTTGTCACGCCCAAGAGCCTAAACGGTTTGTCATATTTTATGTGAGTGGTGTCAATGGATTTGTTTTAGTCTTAAGTGTGACAATCTGTACATCAAAATAATAAAAAACAACAAAATTCAGGATTTTTGGCGCCAAAAAGTAGTCTCAATAATAATTATGTTTTCAAAATATATCAATTGTGGTATCAATATAAAGAATTTTTAACGATGATTACGAATATATATACTATGCAACTTATATGTTTCATTTAAAATAAAAACTTGATGTACTTAAAGATGACAGATATTGACATAGTCGATTTTTTTTTAAATAATTGAGTGAAAACGAATGATGGAATGGTTGTAATGTAAATATTTTACTCTTTATGTTCTTTGAATTTCTTCGAATTCGTTCATATCAGAACTGAAAACCTTTTCCATTTCCGTCACTACAAGCGTTTATTGCAAACTGTCGCTGGGAATAGCTATTAAGTAACCTGTTATGTGTCGGTTCCTCGAGATATTTGCTAAGGTCTGCCTTGATTGCTTCACTGTGTGACATCGTAAATACATTGCGTATGAACAGGGAGCAATCTCCAAGACGCAGATGCGTGACATTCACATAGAGTCGATTTGTAGCTCTAACTATAAATCGATCGATGGACCGATATTATGCTTATCCACCCGCTTGAATTAATTATATTCTGACAACTTCAACGTCGTAAGAAACATTGCACGAAATGAATAATTTCAAAAGGTTTACCAGATTTTTTGATCTCTATATGCAAATTTACAACAGATTTTCTTGCAGTTAACACAATGTAGTTACTTCGCAAACCAGAATCAATCTGACTGGAGGAGGAAGCGACATCCCAACAACGATTTAAGATAGAATTGTCTTTTTCATTACAGGCGGCAGACAAGCAGACGGACCATCTAACGAAAGAATTGCTTTAATGAAAACGCTACTAATAAATAAATAAATAAATAAATAAATATAGGTATATATACATATATACAAAGTAATCTTTGAAACTACTGAAATGACTTTACGTTCTTTCATTTATATGTAGTTGCATTTTCTCTGAGTGACAGAGACCACTAGAAACGTCAGTGTCAAATACAGTTCTGCATAATTATTACATCTACAATTTACTTCACTTCACTTAAGCGAATGACTGTTATAAATTCCGGTTTTGAAGTTTATTGTTTTCTTTAGACTGTTATTGTGAAACTATACAAAATATAATTTGTCAACTAAATTCTTTCTGAAGGATTGCACCATATACACAGCTTAACCTAAACTGACACATTTTTTACTGGGTCTAGATTACATCGATACTGAGGGGTTATTATCTGGGTATGGTGAAATAGGGCTGAGATAATTGTTATGTCAATATTTTGTTATTTAAACTTTTTAATTTATTTTGTTTTTATTTTATTTTGTATTTTTAACTTAAGTATCATTTTATAATTTGTAAAAATCTTTTATGTACGCGTCTTATGCCAGTGTTGAATATTTCTATTGTTTTCGGCAGCCCAAGACACAAGCGAAGCTTAGTTTTGGTGCCACCAGTACTACTATAACATTTTCTGCAAGTATTTGAATAAAATTTGAATTTGTATAAAGTTTGCAAAGTTCTTCCATATAACGAGCATAGTTGCATTAAAACAAATTAAATAAAAACTTGTTAGAAATAGTTTTCACGTAGTTGGCAGACATTCCTTCGCTTTTATTGTTAAGGGTTTGAAAGTATTTTTAATGTTATTTTTGTTTGAACAAGAAATTATAATTAACAATTATATCTTCTTTAGATCACAGGTACACTTCAGCCATATGCTTGAGTTAATGTTCCTCAAAATAATATATTGATATATGAAATATCTAATTACTGGACTTTTTTCATTTCCTTGTATACTCACCTTTCCTTTCTACCGTAAAAAGCTTTGCACTTTATTCTGTTATATCAAATTCGGCAAAATGTGCACGCTTTAATTACCTTTATCGTATTTATATATATTTGAGGGCAAGTAAACATTTATTAAATAATAAGTAAATATTTGGACTGCCTCTGTGGCGCAGTGATAGCGAATGAGATTTCTGTGCAAGAGGCTCGGGTTCGATTCCTGAGTCGGACCAAATGTTTGTATGATCTGCAAATATTTGTTTCGGAGTTTGGGTGATCCTATGTGTAATATGTATGTATTTAAAAAAAAAGTATATAAGTATTAATATCAGTTGTCTAGTACCCATAGTACAAGCTCTGCTTAGTTTGGGACTAGATGGCGTTGTGTGTTAAAATGTCTGAAAAATATTTATTTATTTATTTTCATTTATATTTATTATATGTAAATGTTATCATGCGCATGGACATAAACACCTTCAGTATATTATTACGATAAGTTACCTGAGGATTAAAAGTTAGATAATTAGTTATCGTGTCTTTATTTCAAAGAGCTTATAGACTTCAGCAAAATTTAAATAACTCCTAGTCATTTTGAGCTACCTTGACTTTTTTTATGTTGATTTTTTTTTAAAGAAATATTTACTAATATTATTTTATGGTAAAATTTAACTGTGTTACCCATCTTCCTATATTATCGACCATGGTATTGGATGCTTTAAAGGTATTGTTGGTTGTATTTTATTATTGTTATACTTTTTCAAGGCGATGAGACGTCCTGCCGCAACGGTATCAGGCGACTGCGATGTCTGGCACCGTCGCGGTAGGGACACCATCTAATTTGAAACAAATTTAACATCTGCAATGTAGACAGGTGAGTAATAACCATTTACTTTTTTCTAGTTATTTCCCGTGACTTTGCTTGCGTGAATGTTTCTTATTTTATATGCTTTGAACATAATGAGCTTTCACATAAACCACTTCTCATATTTTTCTCCCTTCAACTAATTAAATGCAAAAATTCAAAACTCTTTTCTTGATGGATGCTTACACTTGCTTCAGCCGCTTAGGTTAGGTTCAACTCTCTTTCTCTTACTGCTATGCTCAGGAGTTTACTCTAGCTTAAGAAATTATTCATGTTTTACTTCTTCTTCTTCATTTCTATTAAACCATAGTTAAAACCTTGAAATTTTACTAAAAATTATAGATGAAATAAATATATTTTTGACGCATAACACCATCTATTCTCAAACTAAGCATACTAGCTTGTACCATGAAAGCTAGAATGAATCATAGAATACTTTTATACTATTTATTGTAAATAACTTCATATCATACTAATTTAGAAAACACGCAAACTCCGACAAAAATATTTGCAGATTGTACATACTTTTATTCCGACACGAGAATCGTAACCGAGACCAAGTACGGGTAGCATAGATACCACTACGCTACCAAGGCAGCATAGATCCCACTACGCTACCAAGGCAGCATAGATAAATGATAAACAATATTTATTTTGTAACTAAATCTTTTACATATTTTTTACAAGTCGGACTTTATAGAGGCGCCGGTATAATTCTAAATCGATAGACAATTAGACCGCATTCATGTCATCATGATCATGATAGGACCTATCCCATTAACATCTTGCATGCTCGTCCGTAATTTAAATATGATTTAACATTCAAGGACTTGACAAAATCCTCATTAACATTACAGTAATATGAGCTATTAAACAAGCTATAACATTGTGGTAACAAAAAGAACACACCCACGTCATTAGGTGCGCCGTCTATCACACGAAGATAGAACTACTCACGAACATTTCACCAAATTACATACTAAAACTATCAAGAGTATTTTATTGTTTCCGGGCTGCAACAATCTTCACATTAGTACGTGATCCACTGTCTTTGTGTTTCAGGGAATGGAGTCTATATAGAATAAGAATAAAAACGGATAAAGAAACAACTATTAATGTATTTCGTTTATTTATTTTGTTATTTTCATTTTAATATTTTAAATTACTTTATCTTTTCTTTAAAAACGTGATAGCATTTGCTTTTTTATCTGTGTGTAGATTAGGATTTTTTTTTATAATTGACCTCTTTATTGTCGTGCCAGAACTTAATAACTAGATTACTTTATTACTAAATAAATTTATGCTTAGTCTGGCAATTTAGTATATACTACACAAGACTGTTTCAGTTAAAAATAAACAAAATAATACTTTTGAATTTGGAATCTGTCATTTTTATACGATTGTTTATTGTGTTTTCTTATTATTGTGCAAGCTTATTGTAAAATATTTTGTGCTATTAAAATAAAGTGGGGTAATAAACCGAATCGCTGTGATTGCATTGCATAAAGTAGGTATGGTACATATTTTTAAATCCTCCATACGCTTGGGATTAGTCAAATGTTTGTGTACCAGGCTATTGATAGATAAATGAAACCTTCTCTGTTTATGTCAGAAAAAGATCTGGTCGTCCAGGTGTTCATACGATAAAGACGATCAAAGCAGTAAGGAATAGAGTTCGAAAAAATCATATCCAAAAACAAAAGATTTTATTTGGTGAGAAGAAGATAGAAGCACCTTGAACCATGTCACATGTTTTAAAAGATGACTTAGGACTTGCAACCCTTAAGAGACACACTGGACTTTTTTAACTGATAATTTAAAAAATAGTAAGGTGGTAAAATCAAAACAAATACGCGGTACGCAAAGGACGGTCACAGTATAATTTTGTTTACGCCTGAGATTCTTTTTACAATTGAGCAATATTTTAACAAACTAAATGACGGTATTTAAGCTGAAAGCTCTAAGCAAACTTCCCAATTACTCAACAGAGTACAACGTGGGCATTATCACTTCAGTTATTGTTTGGTGGAGTGTTAGCTATGAAGGACTCACTCAGCCATAGTTTCCCGGAAAAGGTTTTAAAATGTCGGTACAAGTGTATCAAGATACCATTCTTGAAAGGGTAGTTAAGCCCCTTAACAACACCATTTTTAATAACCAAGAATGGTCCTTTCAGCAAGACTCTGGATAGATTACAAGAAGGCTTATGACTCAGTTCCATATAAATCTATTTTGAATGTACTTGAGTTGTATAAAATTTATAAAACTCTGTGTACTTTATTGAAGTCATGTATAGGGCAATGGAGAACAGTAATCCGCTGTTCTAAATGGCGGCAGACTACGATAAACGATGTACCAATAAAGATCGAACGGAGCATATTTTAAAGTGACAGTCTGAGTCCCTTGTGGTTTTATCTGGCCTTGAGAGGGTTCATGATTAGGCTATAGGTTGTAAAAAGACAATCGAGTTGTATCTCACCACTTTCATTTGGATGATTTGCAACTACTTACCCCCACTAAATTATCATTGACGACGTTACTAAAGGTTACGGAAAACTTTAGAATTGGAATTTGGTGTATACAAGTGCGCAGTGATGTATGTAAAAAAGGTGTGATTATAGAATCTGAAGGAATAGAGTTTTCAGATTTCGCAAAACTCAGATTTATGTCTGCAACGAAGACCTACAAATATCTAGGCTTTTCGCAGTCTTTAGAAATGCCAGAATATAGCATGAAGGAAGCATTGCAGGAACGCTTCTTTGGCCGCCTGAAAAAAGTAAAATACTTAAGTCTTTTATCAGGGTCTAATAAAATGCGAGCCTACAATGGCTGGGTTTTGCCGTTTCTGATGTATTTCTTCGGTGTACTTAGATGGACTCAGACTGAATTGTATGCCCTTGACAGGAGATTCCCTACCCAGTTCTCGAAAATGGTCGTGCTATGTTATATTGGGATCGGTCTATTATCTCGAACAGGACTGCCAATAAGCCAGATATTGTGTTGGTAGATATATTAGAGCACCGCGTAATGATTGTCGACATCACCGTTTTTCATGACAAGAATCTCATCAAAGTTGAAAAAGGAAAACCAATGAAATTTTTGGACTTATCTCACGAGATTGTTGGTATGTGGAAGGTAGATTCGTTGTATCAGTTTGCGGATTAGTAGCCAGGAGCCTCGTCCAATAGTTCACGAGGCTCACTTTAAACGGCGGGATCGTGAGTTAGATGCAGTAAGCAGTGTAACCTAACCTAAACGCGGCACGTATAATGAGGAGGTTTCTGTCTTTGGAGCTCTGACAGCCGGTTGCTTGGCCCCTGTACCCGAAGTTGGTGGTTTACTTTTTTTTATTTTATATGTATTTTTTTCATATGTATATTACAATTTTTATTGATATGTAATGTAAATATAAATAAGACAATAATAATACCTATATTTAGAAAATATATTCATCATGTGTAAGATATAATTAGACCTTAAGAAATTACCCTACTGTTAATTACCCCTACTTTTACCCTTTACCCTACTACTAACATTTTACACCACAGCTTGTAATAGATTACCATGTGGAAAGCTCGATCCGTCCAACCTTGGTTTCAGACTTCATCAGAGCTGAAGACTGGCCGTCGTCTAGTCCTGATCTTAATGTACTGGATTATGATTTATGGTCAGTTTAAGAGAGTAAAACTTGCTCTAAATGCCATTATAAATTGGAGTCTCTAAAACAATTCATACGATTAACAGTGAAGACTTTACCTATAGAAAGAGTGCGTGCTGCTATTTATGAGTG
Organism: Hyphantria cunea; assembly: GCA_003709505.1. Lineage (NCBI taxonomy): Eukaryota > Metazoa > Arthropoda > Insecta > Lepidoptera > Erebidae > Hyphantria > Hyphantria cunea. Next base: position 328,711 of record PKRV01002220.1, on the reverse strand, counting down.
GCCTCAACATTCAAAGACCTGTATTACAGCCAATCGAGACCGCTTCGAATAAGCTTAATATATTTTTAATGTTTCTATATTAATATATTAAACTAATACACTGTAATAGTAATAAATACTACATACATAAAAAAAATGATTTTCTTGGTAACAACATTTATGGCAAGACTAAGTATTAAACTCATTTTTATGTAATGAGAATGACATAACGCAGTCTAGTTCCAAATTAAATTATATTTATTATATAAAAATATAACTCATACAGTGGGCACTAGACATAAAGTATTTAAAGAAAACATCCAAACTCGGAAACAAATAATATTTGCAATTCATGCAAACATTTGGCCCGACTCGAGAATCGAAATATCAAGCTCAGTAGTCGAAGAATAATAGAAGCATAACTCTCCTGTACCACTCTAGATAGGTTTATGCAACCGTGAGTTTTTGACTTTCGAGAGCTTCATTTGATTAATAAGTGTGTTTCTTCCAAGGCTACTAGACTAAAAAACCATACTTTTATCGTACTTGTACGTTTTTGTAAGTCATTAAAATAAACACAAATTCTTGGCAAAACAACGAAGCATGCAGGCTAATATAAACTGCAGTTCCGGTAGTATCAAAAAAACTAGCCCGCAACCTGATTAGGCTGAAAAGGGACTTTCTCAGAAATGTAATAGGTATCCTGAGTAGGCGTTGTCCCTTCAATAAGCACCTATTCACTACAGGTGCAACAGACAATCCTCTGAGCAGGGGATGCAGGGAGGCATAATCAACATCGCAGAAAGTTCTCACATAATTCACAAGTGTGGCAGATCGACGGACGAACATCCTCCGATCAAAATCACTCCCGGAAACATACAGTGACCTGAAAAGACTGCTGAGTTTCTGGGTTGATCTGGAATGGTTGGAATAGGAAGATGACAAACCCACATACGACGGCAAAATCAAGAGGCTAAGTGCGAAAATAGCCCGGTAAAACAAATAAACACAAATTCTTTATCGTCCTATTATAGTCCAGTCCAACAGTCCCATAATAGAGCTGGAGATAGACCTTTCTTTAGATAAGATTGGTTGGTCTAGTATTCCACCGTGCGATAAGATACTGGGCGATTTGGAGTAGCTTACTCCGTTGGTAAACTTTAAGGGGCATTTTATTCCGTCATCTCATGAAATTATAAAAGTCAATTATCAAATAAATATCCACTCAATAACGGGAAATAAAATTTGACGATAATATAAAGCGTTTCAATGTTTTTTCTCCTCGTCAAAATAACCGTAAAAGATAAATGTCATATCTTATTTTAATATTTACTTAAAGAAACAAGACGGAACGTATCACATAACTAATTCCATTTGACACGACTAAAACGAATAAAAAGGCAGCAAGTAGGTTTAGACGCTTGATATTGGTATTAATAGTGTAATGTTCTTTTCGTAAACAAAGAAGAATTTCATATAAGTCGTTATTTTTAATACGCGTTAAAGAACAAGAATTGCCACTACGTTTCTTCATCTCATGGGTGTTGTTAGAGCTGACTGCGGGTGTAAAAAGAAGGAAAATAAGACACAAATCTTATACCACACTCGTTGGTCTAGCCAGTGTGGTATAGTAAGCTTAAACCTCTTTACTATAAAAAAGGTTATGTCCAACAGTTGAATATATATATATAAATTGTAATGAAGAAATACTTCAAAGGATTATTTATTTACAACTTTAAAAGTAAGTTGTATATTTAAAAACTAGCATTTATCATTTTTAAAGTGACAAGGCTAGTGATCTGAAACTTTGATCCTTTTCACATTTGCTGTATGCCAGTTAAAAGTGAATTGTTAAAGAGAAATCACTCATTTTTATTATCTTTTTTTGAGACAAAGTTTAATGCCTATACACAAAGTATAGGTATTAATTGGATCGCTAGACTAAAAACTTTCGAAAATCCAATAAGAAATGCTTTGCGTATATGCGAAATAATTATAATTTAAAACTATTTAGGTTTTATGTTACTATTTGGTATCAGTAATTAATCCATGTTTTTGTTTCTAGGCTCCAGCTTGACATTTCATCATTTTCACGCATACATCACCATCACACCCATTGTCATTCATACTCTTTTGCAACGCACCTCGTCACGATGTTTTACTATGCGTTTTTTAAGTCTAGTCTCCGTCCCAACGACTTAATTACTTATTTTATTAATTAAGATTATTTGGTTGGTTGGTAAACATTCCGACTCTTTAACTATCTCCTAAGCTTGTTTTATTCTTCTTACGACGTGCGAGTATCACTAGTGTGAAAATATATACATTATTTACCCTGTACATACACCAAAAGATTGAACTTTGATTTCACTTGACCGTTAAATATTTGTTACATCGTGTTGTCGTGTATTACAAAACTCTAGCAATCAAGTACTAATAATCCATAAGCTAAATCTGATAGTACTACGTGATCCTTATTCAAAATAACTAAAGTGAACATTAATTATAAGAACGCGATAGTCGATTACTGCTTAAAAAAATAACAGCTTTTAATTAATAAAATGAAGATTACTTCGTTTAAGTAATTATCTCTGTTCATCTCAACACCTTTTTGTAGATTTCATTAACAGTCGACGCAATCTACTAACTGTTTTTATTGTTGTCTATCTCTTGTTATTTTATTGCTTTCCGCCCATATCATAACTACCTGACCCGCGCAACCACATTTCAGTGTCTTTTCAATGATATTCGGCTCCTATTTCAAAAGGACGTTTTGATCTAGGATTTGATTCAAGTTTATTTTTGCAGAAATGTTTTCCTACAGATTTCGTTCTCTTAGTCGCTTCATACGACACTCGTGGAATGAATAGAGCTGATGAAACATTATATTGTTAATCCATCACCACATGGATTGCATTACAATGAGTAGACAGCTCATAAATATTATTTTAGATATAATAAACATATTGCAGTTAAATTTCACCCAAACAGAACAAACGATCGTGCTTATCACGCAAGTACTTGGGTGATTGGCGGTGAAGGACCACGCGGGTGAGAGTCGAACCCATCATCTCAAGCATAGCAGTCTTTACAGATCACAGTCCATCACTTACCGCTAGCATATCAACCGTGTCAACTGGTTTGGCTTTGTACCCTTTTAGACGTCATTAATAGTATTTTTTATGCATTCAATGTAAATTAACTGCTAGATAGATCAAATATGTTAGATCACTTTATTACACGATATAAGTTCACAATCACTGCAACCTTTTTGGAATGTCAGGTAAACCAGAGGAATAAATTGTTTTTTAAAGATGATATAATAAATATTTTATTTTAAATTACTAGAAATTAATGTTTTATTATGAATACTTGTTGTTGTACTTGAATTTGTATTATATTTGAAATATATTAAAGAGATGTTGGAATTTACCCCATTCATTTTACTTAAATCGTAAACTATCTCCAAACACGAGCATTCAGTTAGTAACAGAAAATTTATAATATACATACAGTTGATTTAAGATATTTTTTCTCCTGCAGTTGTATAATAAGTAAGGCCCCTACCAAAGAACATTTTCGCGTACTATAAAGTCCGCATCGTATTATCTGGTATGTTACCTTTCAATCCCCAAACATTATATCAATAATCTATATTCTTGTACAAAGTAAAGTCTCACATTAATAAATAATAAGACTCCGCCTTAAAAATTACCTTGAAAGTACTGAGAGGCCTTCGACGTAGGTGCGTAGCACGAACGCCTTTGTAGCCTCGCAGCTTAGTAGATGTTACGCAAGACTATTGCATAACCCCGCCCTGTCCCGACTCAATCGGTTTTTGTTTTAACATCAGGCAATATGAAAGTAAATTTTGTTTTGCAGTAAAATGATTTGTTCTTTTGTTAGTCAACGTTCATTTTACTAATGAGAATGTTGTACTAGAAATAGTAAATAATTTTCTTAAAGCATTCATATTTCAATAAAAAGTCCTTGGAACTTATTTATTTTGTATACATTCAGTGAATCAAATATTGAAGCGCCAAAGTCCTGTACGTGCCATTTTGTGTGTTTCGTGTTAGTCTGAAGATACTCCAACCACTGGGATTACAGTGATCTCAATCTTCATTTTATTCTAAAAACGTTTACATTTTTGACGTTTGTGTATGCTATATATCATAATATTCTGAATTTATTTTCCGGATAGTATATTAATATTTGTTACATATCGTTCATGTATAATAAGTGAGAAATATTGGCCTGATATTAATATAGATTTACTAATTTCATACGACTAGAGTTGTTTCTCAAGTGGTTTATGTTGTACGATGTCCAGAGATCGATTCCCACCTCATTCCAAAAAATATTTGATTGTCATGATCATATGATAAACAGAGGATGTTTTTCGGCTGAGACATTGATAATGATGATGATGAAAAACAAACACTTATTTTATGACAACTTTGATCAGGGTAGAATTTCTATACCATTAAGTATATCAGGGACCTTATTAACGTAGTACAAGATCCTCCTTTGTTTAAGTTTGGGCTGTTTTTAAGCAGTGTGTAAAGTTAAAATTGCATATCTAATAGATATTAGATATGTTTTTATGTTTTTTTAAACGAGCGATTCTTGTATAAACGTAATTAGAATTTTGAAACCGGATCCTACGTCCTTCATGAAATATAAAATAATATGCAAGGGGTTCAGGGGCGATAAATCGATCTAGCTAGGATTCATTTTCAAAAAAATTATCAATTTTTTTTTGATTGGATTGCGGGCAAACGAGTATCGCCTGATGGTAGGCGATTACCGCCACTCATGGACATCTGCAACACTAGAGGCGTCACAAGTGTATTGCCAGCCTTTGTGGGATGGGGAGGAGGATAGGGATGGGGGAAGGGGTTGGGGTATGGCCTCCGGTAGCTTAACTTTATTATTATTGTACTACTTGATAGTTTAATTTATAGTGGCAAAACGTTTCAATAACCATTAGATAAAGTACCAAATAAAGAAAAAATACAACTATCGTTTTCCTTTCGGTTTTGTATCGCTTGAAAGTTAATATATAACATATTAACTGTCATTGTCTGTCTGATACAAAGGTGTCGCTTTATTTTAACAAAAGGCCCGAACGATATAAAACTTCGGCGCTGTTTCGGGTAATGATATAGTCCCCATTGAGACGAGGTTTAAGCGATAAAAGCGTGAAACTTCACAAATATAAACACGTATTATATCTAACAGAGAAGAGAACTGTCAAGTCTTTAAAAATGTTTATCCAAGCATAGCATTACTGCTGTAATAAATCTTCTTACGAAGACACACACATAATAATTTGGCATATGTCACACAGGCCTTCAGACCCCCAATAAGGGACACTCAGCTAGCGTTATTAACTGCTAGACCAACATTACAATATCACTAATATTGCTCTTATTTAAAATATTTACATACATTGTTTATTATTTTCTTGTTCAAAACTAGGTACTTATCATTTATCCAAGAATTGATTTCTTTTATCATCATCACACGTATCTTGAAACAATATTGGGTTAGCCACATTATTTATCAGTCAAAAATATGTGAATGTGTGTGATTAATTGAACTGGACTCCGGCCTGAATGGGATATTAAAAAATATAATGGAGTTTTTTTTTAACTCAACTCAACAACTATTGTTCAACGGATAGTTATATGTATAAACCACGTTTGAAACTTTGTACGAACAAGATGAAATTCTTCTTCTTTGTTACAGGTAAGATGCTGTCATCCGAGCACTACGGTAAAAACTTATGTAAACCCTGAACCTCCAACAAACTTGCTAAAAATTCTACGTATAATTACACGGCCATTCTCATTCTTCGAATATAGTTTTATTTCCAACCGATAACTGTTAATATTATTTTGTAAGGTGCCAAGGGCAAACACAATTTTCGAGATCGAATTTAGTCAAATATTACTTCAAAACTTTGATTAATATGAGGAGGAAAAGGTAAAAATATTATATAATTTTGGTTACGTTTGTCTAAGATTTTGAGGTCCTACATACAATCACCGATTAGAAAACTGCTTTTTTTCTGAGAAAATTGACTTCGATCATGGACGTTGGCGATATGCAGGCTAGACAGTAGAAGAATAATATCTGACTATACAGAAATACGAAGTTATTAAGCTAGAAGTTATTACTAAAATTTGCAAATATGTCATCGGAGTCTGGGTGTTTTGCAAAAGAAGTATATATGTATTTATAAAACTTTTCTAGTACCCATAACACAAGCTCTGCTTAGCTTGGGACTAGATGACGTTGTGTGTAAGATGTCCGAAATATTTATTAATTTATTAATTTGTCTCTTGTTTCCTTAAGTAACTAACATCCATTATTATTATTTTTACCATTTAAATAAACAGAAACGCGGTGCATTTAGATACAAATAAAATTTTATACCCTGCAAAATAATATAAAAAAATAATAATAATTTACGAAACGTATTTAATGAAATAAAATACTAAATGGCATAAAAATTTGAGGTTCCAATGCTCTCTCTTTTATCTTATTTCTGATTGAGAATTTGGCATGTACAATTGCTTCAACTTCGCTTAAATTCGCGTATTATGGCTTAATAAAAAATAATATACTATCAGGGTGAGCTATGTTTATTTTATAAATATAAAAACGATACTTAAATAAATAACTTAGTAGTAAAGATTCATAGTACTGTTCTATCATAACACAACATATATCAAACTATCTAGTTTAAGAAGCAAACTAAAACCACAAACTAGAAACCATACATGACTACTTAAATAACTTCATATGAGACAGTTAAAAAACATTATTTATCAATAACTATTACAAGTTGTACACACACATTAAATACATATGCCTACATATAGTATGAATCAGTATAGGCCTACATAAATAAGTCAGCGGTGGTTCGATTATACATATTATTATGTCTAACCGCCGCTGACTGACTGATTATGAGATCTCTAAAACTATGCCTTCCATTGCTTTGAACTGCCACATTCCTTATTACTAATTTCATGACGCCGAGCTTCCTCCTCCCTCATCCTTGTAACTGTTAGATAAGAGTATCTCAAAAGGCGGCAATATATTTATAACCCTGGATTTGAAACTGTCCTTGAGCAGCTGTACTTCATGTTATTATCATGCGAACCGTTTACTCATTTACCACTATGCCATAAAAAACTATCATGGGACTTACAAAAATCAAGCAAGTTTCAAACAACCATATTCATCAAGATGCATGTAAAAACTTTATTAACAACAATTCAAAGTCACTCAACATAATACATTTAAATATACGTAGTGTAAACCATAATTTTACCGTTACCATCCTCAGTAAGCATCCGACGGTACCACGGAACTCTAATGCTGCCAATAAGCGTAGACATTTCAATGTATGTCCAGCACAACAGAGAAGTCGAATAAGCCTCGCACAGTGCAATTATTCTCACATTTCAAACCGTCTTTACAATAAAATTAATAAATTGTGTGCCATTGCACCCATATCTCGCAAAAAGTGTAAAGTTACTGTCTCTCTATGGTTACTGACACTTAACTATGAACAGACAGAGGATTTAATGTGGTATGGATCCTAAACTATCTATGCTTAAATACTTAACAGCTACAAACATATGAACTCGTTTACACATGTAACACAAATNATATGACGAACGAACAGCGAGTGGGAAGAGCCGAACGTAGTGAGCAGGGGCGTAGGCTCGCTCAAGATCGCGATGCAGTGCGTCCATAACCTCATGACACGATACTTGTACTGTACTCCCAATACTTTAAGCTCCTCGCATTAGACGTTTATTAATTAATTGTTTCCGATCTTACTTATCTCCTCAATTTCTTCTGTATGTAACTCCTAAACTAATTTACGTTAAGACTTTTGTATTTCTCTGAATGTGATTGTGTTCCTAAGGAAAATTAATACCGTCGTTTACGAATTACCTTTTTACGTGTTCACTCGACGTACCTGCAGTCGTCATCAACTGATGTATTTCCAGCAGTGGCCCTTAACAGTGCACTTAGTAGTGCACTGTTAAGGGCCACACACACACACACACACACACACACACACACACACACACAACATAAATATACACGCCAGTACATAACTACAGTTTTAGGTAGTAAATAAATAAAGAGCTTGGATTTCGTTTTCTTTTATTTTCTTTCTAATTTTCTATTTCATCAGGTGGTTTATTTTTTTTAATAAATGCTGTGTTTGTTTTTCAGTTGCTTCAAACGTATTATATATATATTATATTGTACGCGAGGACACTAGTACCCTAGACACAAGTTAAATCTTATCCTGGGTACCAGAATTCATCGTAAATACTTTTGATATGTGTCATGTGTTTTTGACTGTGATTTTCTGTCTATTTATTAAAAAAATAAACCATATTATTATTATTATAAACACACCACCCGCTCTTTTCTTTGATATTTTCATATCATATCATCACATCAAGCCGTTAATAATCCTTTGCTGAACATAGATATCTTCTTAAAAAGGAAATGTTGACTTACTACACCAAGCTGGCCAGACGGATCAATACAAGGTTTGCATCAAGTAAGCTGTCCAAGTCCTGCGTAGCTTACTCCTTTACCTGACTCTTATGATACCAACGGAATGAAGAGGGACGGTGACACTTCGTCAACTTTTACTTTTACTCTAGTTGTTTTTATCTGGGAATTTCTTCCTAGATAACCATTATTTGAATCTGCCTATGAAATAAGTCACGCCCTGTTTCTCCACAGGTCCTTATATCCCCCTAAACTGTTTTAATATCACGTTAGCCGTTGCTGGGTAAATCGTTGCTATGTTACTGTACATATGCATGAGATGTTTTAAGTTTAGACTAAACGAACAAAGGACTGGAGCGAGAACAAAAGCGGTCTTCCTTAATTTTTCAGTATAAACGGTAACTCATTTTCAGCGTTTACACCAAAATAACAACGAGCAAGAATGAGAACCAAGAACTAGAATTTTAACAAAGATGCAACTGTTCGCGTCTAATACAGTTTAAATTAAGTGAGCGAGCATTCTCTGAATATTCTATAGATTCTTTTAGAATGTAGACAGAACAGCGAAAGAATGGTTTATGTCTGTTAGCACTAAAAGAATTTAATAGAATGGACATTCGCTCGTCTGATGTAAATCGGCCTTATTATAATGACTTGAAGAAAATCCTACGTATCTTTTTCTATTTACTTCGAAGAAATAATTAATTTTATATACAAATTGTGTAAAAAGTTAAATATTTAAATAATATATCCTACTAAGTTACTTAAGGTATATTTCGACTTGCCATGTGATTTTAATACAAAATCAACAATGATGAAGAAAATCAAATCCAAAATAAATTATTTCTTTAATTTTTTATGCATTGTTTGTAATTGTTACCAAGAATATTAGTAATTTGCTAAGTAAATATTATTATTATTAAAAATTAATTGATTAACTTTTTAACCTATTATTAAAATCCGATTTACTTACTATACTAGCTTTTTATTGCGGCTCCCTCCACTGCCCGTTGTTGTGGTAAGAGTAGTGTATGTTTTTTCTAAAAATTCGAATTATCTCCAAGCCAAGTTTCACTTACATCTGTGCAACGGTTAAACCATGGAAACTGAACATTCAGAAAGAGTTATTTCTGAATTCATAATATTAGTATAAATAAAGGTATGATTAAGCTACATTACCATTACTTAATCGATGACCAGATGCTGATTTATATATATTCCAGTTTTCTATCAGTATTATTCAACAGCAAGTCTAACTTCCGAGTATCCAGTTATTGAAACAGAACTAAAAAAATATCCGCTCCTTTATTATCTTCTTTCAATATCGTATAAGTGTTCATATCAAATTCAGTTCTCGCTACTGGTTTTTACCGCCTCAAAATGAAAACACAACTTAAAAATAACGGCTTTCTCAAGCTGAATTGAATTACCGTCTTTATTGCATCGATAGAGGTTTGAATTAACACTGGACCACAATTTGTGCAACCTTGTAAAAAGTACGGTACCTTGTTATATATCAATATTAAATCCCATTTGATAAGTCTAATGTAATTTAAACTTTTAACACTTAGACTGCACCGTAGTGAAAAATAATTATGTAGCTGACCCCCGCCATTTATTACGCCTCTTTAAAAAAGAATAAATATTTTCTCGTCTCTTCTGTAGATTTCCTTCATTAATGAACAATCTAACACTAAATTATTTTTTGCCCTTAATTGATTTATTGATTTTTCTAGGATTGGAACGATTAACCAAACATACATATTATACAGATTTATAATCAGAATTATCATCTTCCTAGTCTATATTATTACTAAGATCATTTAGGATCAGCTACTAGTTTAACCGGCTTTGCCTAAATTCAGTTTTTTTTTCGTAGCGACTGGCATCGGGCGTTCGCAATTCTGAGGGCGAACTAAATTCAAAGATTAAGCTAGTTGTTAGAATATTTAAGGGCACTGACTTCCTAATAACGATTGCCTTAAATGTTTATAGCAACCGGGACCGACAGCTTAACGTGATTTCCCTGGTACGGGGTAAAACACTGCCAAAGTCATATACTTCGGGCTGTTATAAAGATTTTTTTAAAAGAAAACCCAACAACACATTTGTACCGACCTAGGAATCGTACCTAAGACCTCTTGATCGGCAATGCATACGCCTACCGCTAGATTACCGAGGCAGTTAGAATCAATTTATAGGAAACAAAATTACTAAATTAAAATACATAAACACAATCAGATTATAAAAAAAGTCATAATTTGATTGCAAACCTTACAAAAACGTTTGAAAAATGGTTAAAAAGTGTTTTCAATTTTCAACAATTTGTCAAACGTTTACTGACTTAAATCGTAGATCATTTAAATGCTTAAATATCAGTATATTTAAATTTGCACTACTTGACAGTTCAAGTAGTGCAAACTACAATAACACAAGTAAAATTTTAACAAATAAAAACTGGATGCTAGAACTGGACCAAATTAAAATGGGACCAGCTTTCAAACAAAAAATAATCATCAAAATCAGTTTACTCAGTCCGAAGTTCTAAGGAAACGTAATAAAAAATACAGTGGAAGTTAATCGAATAACCTCCTTCTTATTTTATTTTTTTAAATAATATCATATGGTTGGCCTCTCCGTGCCTTTGTTTGTTCATCTACGTCACGAACATCAGACTAATAAACTTTGTTTGTTCGTATTATTTGTTATGTTTAGGTAAAAGTTGAGGCGCTGAGAATTGGAAACAAAATTAATAACTTAACACATCTCATACACATGATAGCCTGATTTGAAATGACATACTAAAGATAAATGGTTTTTTTCTCGCACAGAGAATTATCATTTCAATTTCAACGTGTAAATCTTTTGGGAACGCTACCAGTAGACGATGATGCGGAGGAATTTTTTGACGCTTGCAACTAAGTATTGTAAATATATTTATTGTTCTTTTTTATTTCCCATTGCAGATAAATTAAACCCAGACTGAGAATAAATTATTGCTTTGAGTACAAATAATCTCTGAACTCCGTATAAGCAATAGGTTTACTCACATGCCCGACGTCGTCGTGAAAAGGTATAAAATAATTAATCATTGCCTAAATATCTACAAAGGCAAATTTCAAGCTCTATAATACAGAACCATCACTAGGTCGCCATGTGGTGGGTCACCAACACTCTTGAATTCTGACATTTATTTATTTATTTAAAGCTTCATGCTCATTTGTACACTGACGGACTTAATGCCCAAGGCATTCTCTTTTAGTCGACCTTAGGATGGTGTAGAAATGTAGTAATGTAGGTGGTGCACAGAGGTTACATAATCAATAAAAACAAAATTAACACAAAAAACATATAGATACATATTTTATATTTTAAAGTATAAATATATATATACTGAAACAAATACGCTACGTTAGTACACCATGATAACCCGAATAGAAGGTGAAGCAATTATCGATTAGTACTTTCTGCTGTTTCACTGAGATCGTGTAACTTCTTTTTGAAAGTAAATCAGTTTGTGGACATCCTGATTTCGAGTGGGAGAGCATTCCAGAGTAGTAGAAGTTCCGCGTGGCACTTGGAAAGAAGAGTTCATGAAATCTTAGTGGTGAGAAGAAGTAGATTATTATCTGATGATTTACTTATGCTTTCCATCAGGCAGAGCAGTCGTTTTGGCAGGTTTCAACAAAAGAAAATTATACATTGAGTCGTAGCAAGTATAATTAAGCACATAATATAATTGTTGCATCCATCAATATAAATGTCAAATCTTCAATGAACTTGATAAACAACAGTTTTCTTTTATGAAAGTGTTAGAAAATTAACTTTATTAACTTCACTGTTTATTTGACATCTCTGTTGATTGAACAATATTATGACCAGCCTTTCAAAGGAACTCTTCCTTATCGATAAATTATCGATAATTTATTTTTAAGACTGTTTTTTTGGCCTAACAACTGTGGAATATCAATATTTAATACGAGAACCATTGAGCTATATGTATGTTAAGTTTTTATTTTTATTCTCCCACAGTCGACTGCATTACGAATCTCTGCGTTTCTATGCGGTTTTAATTTCATTAGCCCTGTCCGTCGGGCGTAAAGAATAGGTACAATTTAGTTGTTCGAAGCGGGGAAAATTACTTAAGAAAGTTAGTTCGTGCGTCTCAATCAATAATTAAATATAAACGATATGAAATAAAAACGATCTCAGTTAACTACTGATGAGCATCTTTTAGTTACAATATAAACAGGCTTGATTAGTTATGTATATAGTTACGTATGTAAATCAGAACTAACGATATGAACAATCTTATACTGCTGATAAACATCTTCTATAAAATACACACTTGTGATGTATAAATTATATCCAGATATAGAACAAAAATGGTGCTCATAACACAATTTTTGGTCCCGGGTAGGAACGGAACCTCTCTGACGCAGAAAGGAACACTATACACTAATCTAACCGGTCCATTGCATAAATTGAGGAGTACTTTTTCTAGAAGATGGAAAGTAGATAGTTTCTATAGACTTTTGGGGTAACAAAAACTGTAATCAATTTGTATATACGGTTTTGTTATTTTACTTGAAAATTATCTTATCTAAATCTAAGTATTTTGCCATTAAATTGTACTATGAAAATGTGAATGTACGTATTAAAATAAAGAATATCTTCTTAAATGTATTAACAAGTAGCCGTTTCTTCGCTTCACATATACAGAATTTTTGTCAAACGATACGTGCAGTTGCTTTTGCATTAAGTTTGTATTTATCTAACATTCTATCAAATTTAACAACGTATTACTTATTTATCACCTCAAAATTAAATCGCCACCCTGTATTAACCGAGTCCTAGTATTTCAAATGTGCCCTAGAGAAAATATCGTAGAAAAAAATTGAAAATAACAGTTCCTTTAAAATCTTCCTTCATTCCTCTAAGCCTTTTCCAAAAGTAGGTAGAAGTTTCCTTTAATCGACTACAATACGACTGAACCTTGACTATTTAACTTAGTGAGAATGTCATCAGACCTTTAAATAAAAAGTCGTATAAAAATAACAATATAAAAAATTATATCCTGCTATACTATGCTGGCTAAGTGGCTCGATATAGGATTTGTTTTCCTTCTTTTTAACTTTGAACACTCTGTAAAAAGTAAGGAAAGAAAAAAATTTTGAACCAGTAGTGGTGTCACTACGAAACTCCAGTAGAAACAGGATTCGTTTACGATAAAATATTAATCATAAAAATGTAATTAACTTGCTTCATTGACGTCATAAATATTTGACATAAAAGAATGAGTGATAAGTTGCTCTTTACGTGTATGGAGTAACCCTAGCTAGAGGCATCTGGTACTCTGATAAACTGCAGGTTATTATATTTTGGTCCTTATTCACTGGTTACAGACATATTTTGAATAGCTTATCTGATAGATTGCATCAAACCAATCATTGAAACTTAACTATAACCGATTAAACAGAGACTTAATAATATTAACATAAAAATGAAATAAAATTAAGAAAATGCAACAGAAAAGAAGACAAGATTAAAAGTAAGATGCAGGTATGATATTCCCATGCTATGAAGCATTTTGTCAATCTCTTACTGTTTATTTAAGCAAAAGTGGAGAAAAAAAATGAAATGATTTTAAAGCACAGGCTCTGAGTCACATTGTCTGTTCGATGTATATGTCGTCAGAATTATATTTGTAATGATCACATCATAGCATTTAATTTTATTGTTACTTACACAACAGTATGTAAGGAATTACTACAAATGCATCCAAAGTAAGTCTACTCTGCCTAATGGAAAACGTGAAGTACTTTTTCAGTCTTGCAATCTAGTATACAAGTACTTGTATACTAGATTTGAGTCTCATTCACGTGATAGAGGATAAGTTTATGGTTGACTACATTTTGAAGAAAATGCGAAAATTTTAGTAGTAAATCTATATTTGAATATTATTTGAGCAATTGAACGAAAAGGTTATTCCTTCCAATGAATTAAATTCAGGTTTAACCTGCCCTAGATTGGAGAATAAAATCAATAACTCAAAAAACTAGCCCTTACTGAGGGCTCCTAGCTTTTAAGCTCTTGTTAAAACGTTTTGGAGGAAAAGCACTTTACTACACACATGTCTAGTTAAGGATCAAGTAATTAAAATGCCGTCTGTCTGCAGTTCTGTTACTAGTCTTAGTTTTATAACTTATTTAAGTAAACCTCTATGCGGATAAATTTTACTAATATCTTTAAAAAGAAATATTACGCAAAATTAATTTGATATTACATCTTGTTTTTGAGTCTAATGTTTTTAAAATCGCTAGTTTAATTGTTCTAACTCTTTTTGATTAATCTCGGTTAATAAAGTATTTGTGAGGAGCTGTGAGACATCTTGTTATATCTTTACATCTATGTTAGCTTTGATTAAGTGGCTCTATTGTCTAGAAAAATTTATACAACTATTATTTTATGACGATAGCTTAGTTAAAGTTTTGAAGGCCTTATTAGACATAATAAATACTTACTTGAGCCTAACTGCTCGAAGAATGTCAATAATCTTAGTACGTAAGCCGGGTGGGCCAAAGTAAGTACTTAGCCTGAAATATTGTAACCCCCTGAAAGTTCATTAGCTAGGTTGAATTTTCTGTGAATGCTATTTCGCCGGAATAGCAACTAGCAAGTAGCAGTCTTCGTGACTCCCTAATATGAAGTTATGTTAGTCTCTAGTGAATTTTCCCACTAATACCTGAGTTATGTCTGGCCTGTTAGTCTAGGGATTAGTGCTCCTAAAAGTCAAGCAGGAGATTCCATTCAAAAATATGACAGTATGGTTACCAGCTGTCTGCTGGCTGTCATAGATTAGTTTCATCCTATGATACCAATATAAAACCGTGTAAATGTGGCAAGTTCATCATCATCAACTGTTTAGTCCTCTGCAAGACGTCTGACAGTTGCTATTGTTTATTTATCTTTTAGTGGCGCAGTAGTAACGTATGGTATTACTGTACTTTTAGGTCTTGGGTTCAATTCCCGAGTCAGACTAAATGTTTGTATGGTCTACAAAATATTTGTTTTGAGGTTTGGGTAGTAACTATGTGCAATATGTAGATATTTACAAAAAAGTATGTATGTATTTATATCAATTATCTAGTGCGTATAGTACAAGCTTTAGCTTAGTTTGGGAGTAGATACTAGTGTATCTAGTTTTTTTTGTTTTCGAAATATTTATTAATTAGTTTTAGATTTAGATATTAGGAGCACTATATTACTAGACGATAACCTATTTATGTAATATAATGTGAGATTGTTGCCTAAGTAGGTCATAAATGTATTATAATAGTACTAATTAATTAGACATTTTTTTAAGTTACTTTATGTTTGATAATAGATAACAGTGCATTGTGTGTTATTTAAATTACAATATTTTACTCCTAAGAAAGTTCCTATAGTATTAAGATCGTTAATATGCTAGATTAAGTCTGGTATATTAACGATAATATTATTTATGGTAATAATATTATCATAAATAATTATTTTCTAGCGGTTTCACCTTGAAGCGGTGAAGCTCGAAGCTTGATTCCAAGACATCCCAGACCTCGACGGTACTGAGTGATTACGCCTAACGCATCATAAAATGTAACAATTTGGTAGTTGTAATAACTTTTATTTATATTTTATAATCTATTATTATCGAACAAAGAAGAATTAAATTTCAATTAATCATAATATTGTATTAAAAAAAAAAATTCAATGATTTCTGAAAAACAAGCTTCGAAATTTTGGCTCTATAAAAATAGATTTTTGTAAAATGATATAAATGAGGCCGCTATAATCGATTCTAATATGTATTCTCCACTATTAAGTAAGTAAAAGTTGTAGAAGTCTTTTAGTTTCTCAGGTTAAGATAGCCAACGTTGGCTATTTAATGCAAAAATCGTAGTTGGGATGTAACAGCCCTTTTAAATATATGATATGTGATAAAAGTAAAAAAAAACTAAACATGAGTAGTATTCACTACTTCAAATACTTCCATAGTGAGAATACGTGTCACAATGTTGACAGGCCATCTTGCATTGTGAACAATGCCCGTATAGCAGCGCTCTAACGTTTAAAAAATAGAATAATCTTATTTGCTTGATACCTCAATATTCCCTTGATACTCGTATACAGATTAAAGTCACATAAGAGTGTTATACAATCGCAACCGTAATCTGGTCTATCCTCACCCGGATGGGAGCGTACAATGCCGGCAATAGGGGACTGGTATCATGTTCTACATCTTTTGTGGCTTAGGTTACAAGCTGTTGCTTATACCGTTCTTATGTAGTATTGCCTACATGATGTTCGAATTGCAAACTCTGTCTACAAAATAATGGCATGGGCCTTAAAAATTCAAAAATAAACACAAATTTTGGCGTTCTCAAGATTTTTGGTACACATACCTGTTACTATATAGTAAGTCGATTGATCACTAAAAGTCAATAAGTCTTAATACTGTTGTATCTAATATTGTGATAGTATCGGATAGCATACCAATCTTGTTGGCTTTGTTAAATTGTAAAAATAGTTTAAATGCAATGACTACACGTTCAGAAGACAAAAAGGTTTTTTTTTTAAATAAGGATGGACAACACTTATAAGTAACTTTAATCAAAGAGCGTAAATTAGTATGAACAAATATTATTGCCTCTTAGTACAAATTTTGTCTTGGGAAACTTCTCCCATCTGAATGACATAAAATTCCATAATTTAAGTGAACCTAGTCAAAATGGTCATTACCTGATTTATCGATGGTTTCGAGGAGAGAGAGACGATAGTTAGAAGAGAGAGCTGGGACAAGGGGGGAGCACGTATTCTAGTCGGGTGAATTGTCGTTATTTTGAGTAAGTTAAAGTACACAACATTGAGTTTTGGCTAGTTGAGTATCGGTTTCCTATAGTACTTTGTAAGATAGGGAGTTTATTAAGCATTTGTATCCCTGTCTGAGTATCGTAATGATTGTTAGATAATGAAATGTAATCGTACAGTTACTATTGCTAAGCATTGTAACTGGTTTATCGGTACCTTTGTGTGTGATGTATGTGGGGGCCTCTTTGTGTTGAGGTCGGCGTGTTTGAAGTGTGGGTTGTGTACTTACGTGCTAGGAGTTAGAGCTATTGCAGTATGTGTCGCTAGGAGAATTTGGATTCAATTTCCAAACCGGGTAGGCATTGCCGCATGCCGCCTTAGATATTTCTATATCGAGTACAGGATAGCATATGGTAATGCACCTGGATGTATACCCCAACTGATATAGTAGTGCAGATCGTCTAGAGTAAAATATCGTTAATTCACCTACATCTTGGGTAGACAAAGGAAGAAAGCGTGATCAGAATAAACCAATCGCAATGTGTTTAATTGTCTATGATCCTTCCATTTGAAACGCGTGAAGCTGGAGGAGGGGTGCTATCCCAACCCTCTTGTAAGGGTTGCTGATGGTGTTAATGAAACCGCTTTGTCAGATAGCCGATTATTTACGCTACTCAGGCTATGGCTCAAACACCGTCAGGTGCTCGTATCCAGCTTATGTTAGCCATCTTGCGCATGTCGTTGTTTTACCTAGCCTGTGGGTGCCCTATAGTACGTATGTCCAAACGCAGTATGCACTCAAAAGCACCTCAACGCTTATCGGTTCTTCTGCTAATATGGCCCGCCTACTGTCGCTTTAGCTTGCTAATTCTATTGGCTATAGTCGAATGCAGACAATAGAGTATGGTTACCCACACTATGGTACTGTATATCATTGGGCCTCCAGGATCACACTCTCAAATGAAACACAAAAGCACGAATGCTGTCATTTTAGGTTGTTTTTCTGCGTGACAGTAGTACGGGCCCGGTCCAGCTGGCACAAACTAAAACCACACTATCTTAAAGTATTTTAATATCTATCTTAAGCGAATAAAAAATGCAGTAAACTAGACCAGGATTACGTAAAGCCTCTAAAACCTACTAAACCCCTTAGCATAGCAAAAACATTTCCATTCATACCAAAGCTTGGCTATCCCAAGTATATTTTAGCAACTGATTTACTAAATTAGTTATTGACTAAAAAAATGAATGACTAAATAATGATTTTTTTTTGTCATCAGAATTCTCTGATGACACAAAAAAACATTATTTAGTGAGTACTAAGAAAAGATTTTGAAATAAGCTTCACGATGAAATTTTGTCACTGCCAAGTTCAAAAACATGAAATAAAATCATTCATGCCAAGTTCCATTAGTTATTTAAAAAAAACCAAACGTGGTACAATAAAAGTAGGACAGTCCTTAACCACCAACATTCATTGCCTTTGTCACAGAAAGTAATGTAAGTAATAAATTACAGTACAACAAACAGGGCCAGTATACATAAATATCAGCCACACCAAACGAGGGGCGAAAGGACCAAATAGATAACAGTAATCTAAACAGTAAATTTCATTATTCTCAATATAGATGCTGTTGGTACAAGTCATGATTCTTTGAAAGACATTTATCGGTCTTTAATTTTAAAATCAAATCACGTTCAGATACATATGCCGTATAATATCTGAGAATAACTCGTGTACGAGGTTGCTAACGCTAATATATTAGATCATATTGGATTAGTAGATCAAAATGATATTATTTTAGTAGAATAAGATTTTACCTGTGTAGGTTAAAAACCTCAAAGAAACACGGCCTTGTCTATAAAAACTGTACTGCTGTTAAAAAGGCTTTATATTTCCGAATACATAAATATTTTAGATAAATACAACATAATACAGAGCAAAAGATGGTATTTGTCACAATACAAAATTCTTTGTTCTGGATTTGTATCAAACTTACAATCACGGATTTGCAGTGAAGATAAGTATCCACTATCACAATAGATCTATCGTGTGATCTCATTTTATTTAGTATCTGAAAATCGCATTTTGGGACACTCAAAGATCGACAATACACTTGTGTTTCTTAATCCATAAAATGATCATGGTGAGTGGTAATGAGTTATAATTTACAATTTATATCCAAGACGATCGGGCAAATTAATAGGGAATTTAAAGAAGAAACATATTTCAGTGGACAATTAAAACGGCCTATACAATGACCTATAGAACTTTATCTGCATTACTTTTAAATCATGCTCGACTCCTTTAGACCTAGCGTGATGCTAAGTGAGTGTAAATCGGTTAGATACTTTCAGAGTTCATTTTGAGCAACATCGTGACTCGAGAATTATGTATAATAATATATTTACGAAATATTTTTGTAGTTATTATATTATATAATTTCGGATTTAGACCTCAATATCGCTGCATTTTAAATTACGACTGATATCATTTGTGTCATTTTCCATCGATATTTGGTGGCAGTTCAAAGCTACTTTAAGGTTCCAATGTTGGGGTATTCTTTCACAATTAATCGTACATCGAAACTCAGAGAACATTATCAGAGAGCATTTATCATTATCATCAACCTGTTGCTTACCACGACTGAACATAGATCTCTCCCATTACACGCTACTCTGATCGATTTACACTTCTCGCATCCAGCCTGCCAATTTTCTTGCTCAAGTCATCCCTCCACCTGGAATTAGGGCGTCATATACTACATTCGCCAAGACGCTGTCCTCACTTTAGAACTCTTTTATTCAACGTTTGTCGGTTTTACGGCTAGTATGGTCAGACGTTAGCGTACGAATTACCTTATAAATATTTATTTATGAATATGATTTTGTGGCGAAATGTACCATTCCATGGCCCAATAGTTATTGCCCGCTAACTCACTATTTTAATTACTTGAGTGATTGCTTTTTATTTCGTCTGTTACACGTCGTAGAAGATTTATGTAATCGTTCTTTCTTAATTTTGCTTTTATCAGGTCAATTTTCTACAGATATTTTATAGTGGGTATTTTCAATATTCAAAGCACCATTTGTCAGAACTTCGATTTGTACCTACAGAGGTTTAGGCTTTGCTTTGGTGAATCAGTTAGTCAATCAAGCCAAGTTTATTTGTGAAGGTATATAGATGAACGCTAATTGGGGTTATTATTACAATGATTTGAATATGTAGATGATTCTGGAAGAAGAAAGAGATAAACATAACAGGACCGTCGGCCCGTTCGTGTTGAAATCTGAGTGTCTACTATCTTTTAATAATGTAAATTATTTGATGTGAAAATTAACGAATAATCAAATTAAGTAGAATACTTCGGTACGCTACCCCTTACTATTTTAACAGACACATAAATCACAATATTAACATATTAATATCAGTCTGTCATTCAATTTTGGCACTGACCCTGACGGGGCTGCTGTATTTATCTTTAATGTTCATCTATTTTAAGTGAGCGGCACAAAAATAACTGTACTGGCACTGCGCCAGAATTATAAACGTTCCACCCTTGTGTACTCTAAACCTTACTGTCAAGGTCTCCATTGTGAACAGATTGAACAGCTGTATTACAACATCTTGCGACTCTTGTTTGTTGAAAAAGATAATGTTCAAAATATATGATATTTTTTAACAAAATAAATCGGTTCAATAAAAGGAGCTTCAAAAAGAATAAAAGGGCTTAAAAATAGAAAATCACAGAATATAACAGGTGTTAGATCGGATTAAAGTCTGGTAAAGAATGTGTTAATATTTTTTTCATATTCATCTTATAAGCGTCCGATATAGGTATTAGGTTAAGTAGTTGAAATTATTATCAATTTGGAAAATAGCACAAAAGAAGTGCAAGATTTTTAATTTTGAACCAGAAACCTATATAAAACTTTCAAGACAATTTCAATTCACGAACTCCTTTAGCTTCCGTAAGTAATATAAAGGAGATTTTATCCTGACATGATGATAATGGGTTAGCCTTAAGAGTCTACTCCTTAAATTATAAAAGGAATATTTGAAAATCAGTCAACAATCGACAAAAATATCGCTTATTAAACATAAAAAACCAAACTAAACAACCTAAACTCTAAATGTTAAATTAATAATAATAACGTATGTAATTTATTCGACATGTATTTAGACGACATGTAAGTTTAGTGCGTCATGTCAACTTATACGTAACACGTTACATGTTCTATATATCGAACACAAAAATATCAAAAAAGTTATTATGACCCCAGTTAAGTAATTTAACAATTTTTGGTTATGCGAAAGTAAATTTTACTTTTTCTAGTAACAAACAAGTGTTTGTCTCTGATTAACGTTCATTTGGTACTGAACTAAACAGAGACAGCTAAGATTTTAGATGTAGAAAATAGACTGTAAACAATTCATAATAAATTATACAATCCAACAACAAGAAATTTTCTCTACTGTTCCTGGGCAATGCTATTCCCTAGCCGCCCTAATCTGAGGCCACTCGTATTCACTTTCTACGCTTCGCTAAGTGCAGCTAGACCGACAGTCCTCCAAAAATTTTAACACGTTGATTTGTGTATCCTTGCGAATGTTCGAAGTAGTGAAGTCGATACCGACGCATCCGAATCTTATCTTCGCAAATGCCAATCAATGTGCCCTTGTTAATCACATGTTGCTTGTCACTAAGATTTAGAACAAGTACTACAGAGATGTTAGTAGTACTTATTAGAGTCCGTACGATCATCTGGAAGATCATTATCTACCCTTTCCATATGCATATATCGATGACCCAGAGTTATGAGGAAGACTCACTGGAATGACAATGTTTTATCTGGGAGGAAGAACAACTTTCTTTAAGCTGTGCACTTTTCCTGATGATGCTCCTTCCGTGAACAGTTCTTCTTGACTGTATCTCATTCCCTTGTACGGGTATGTGCTGATCAGTGGCTGTTATTAGGTTTATTTGCTGACGGTTATATGTGATGTCGCGCCGCACGCTATCGATGCCGGAGACCCCGCGCCCCCTGTGCGCCTTCCCGCGAGTGGAACGATTCGAATAGTTCTTTCAAAATTCAAACAATACGTAACATAATTATTATATACGTCAATTCCTCTTGTGTATTTGCTTTGCATAAATCTATAGAATTTTCTTTTTTAATCTTTATTTAAGGAATTATAATCAACATGGTAATACCACTTCATTGGGCCAGGACCTAGAAATCATTCAAGATTGATGATGAGTTTAAACTTGAGATGATGAATATTAGTGTCACTAACCGGTTTTGCAAAACAGGGAAATAAATCAAAAGGTTTAAATTCAACGTGATAATGTCTTACCTTTTTTTTCAATTTTGATTGTAATTTTTAAGTACGTATAAATTTTTTAAATATTATTTCATTTTGTAACTTAAGACGGGATTGTCTGACGTTTTCTGACTTTCTTGTTCTCATTTGAAGTAGTCATTCTTATAAATGAAATCAAAATCTCGCTCCTGTAATATTATTCGCTCAACGATTTCTCGTTTTCCATAAAAACTAACAAGCGAATAGGATTTTCAGGCGTGTGCTGGCTCAAATAACTGCTGAGAATACAATTGGCAGATCATACCGTCCTTTTTATATATAATACTTTTATGTTATATTTGACCGCCAAAGCGTCTGCATTCTTACTTTTTTGGTTTCTCTTTTCTCGTAGCTCATAATGGAATAGACCGATTTTAATGGCAACTCACACTCATGGTTTTTATAGTTACTGTGATTGAATGCATTTGGAAAAAAGTATAAATTAATATTAAAAAATACAATCCTGAAATTATTCGTAAGCTTTAATAATGCCATAGGGCGATTCCACGTGAGGTTTAGTTAAAGTTAATTAAATAGTGCAATTAAATTGAACCCACTTGAGTGACTCACTTAAATTCATTTGGGGTTTAATTTCAAGAATGTTTCCTAAATTCTTGATGCTCTACAACTAAGAGAGTAAAGCAAATTATCTATACTAACATCATAAAGAGGTAATGTTTCTAACTTTGTTTGTATGGTTGTAGGAAGTACTGACCCGATCCTGAAAATTATTCCACTTACAGAAAGCTATTCAGAAGTTCAATTAAAAATAATAGTATTTGTAAGTCAAGTCGAAGAAAAGCGGGCGGTAACACTCAATGAAGTGGGCACGGGTCGGCTAGTAATATGTAAGTAAATAGAACACCCGGACACAATGTGTTGTTTCATAAACAACATGTACGAGTATTGTTATTCTCTTTATTACAGATAAATACATATCAATTACATTTTTAAATATATTAAAAATAAACAATAACATATATTTAAAAATATAAAAAGATAGTAGACCAGAGATATGGGGTACAGGAACCAAAAATCAATGTGCTTAGGGCTCCAAGGACAGGAACCTCGTCACTATACCGCCATGTCAAGGAGGACTGCCTTCTGCATCAGACCCTTGATCCATACGTCATACGTGAGCCTCTTAAGGTGTTGGCCGAGGCTACCAATTCTTGAACAGATACGATGATGCGATAAATCCAAATATTTCAATTGGTTTTCTTATTCAACTTATTATTATTTATTTGTCTTTATTGTAAATACATAGTAAGAAATGGTACAACAGGAATATGTATCACTCACACTATCAATCACACAATATGTATAACAATTGGGGGTCTTATCGCTCTCGGCGATTTCTTCCAGACAACCATAAATAATTATATATTTTATTAAAAGAGTTATCACGCCAGGGGATAATTAAGTGAGCAAAAATATTTTCTTGGAGACATACTTAAATGTAGTAGAGAATATACTTTATGGTTCACCAATGTAATTTTTATTTTAAGAATATAAATGAATTTATGAATATGAACTGCACAAAAACCAAAAATGTAGTACCTGGTATGTACTAACCTCTGTTTTAATGCAAAAATAAAATTTTATACTTGTGTTTGATACGCGTTCAAAGTTCAAAGAGACGTTGCAGTAAATGGATGAAGTTAATTCGATTTGTTCAAACACTGACATAATCCTTTTAGTCTGGTCAAGGTTCGGCAGTGCTGACTGCACTGCCGAACCTTGCTTTGCTTTTGCTGTATTTTATCGCATGGTTTGCGAAAACCAAGTCTTTAGGTCTAGCTATTTCAGGTAATAGTAAAACAGACAGATTAAAATTTAAAAAAACAAATATTTCTTGATGTTTAGTGATGTATACATATATGAACTTATATATGCATTTAGTAAAATAATTTGATATTAAAAACAGATAACTCTATTTTTTAATTACTAACTGTCGAGGTCATAAGAATTGTTTGTTCTAGGTAGAAATTGAATAAACGATCTCGGGCTTACACTTTGGTTACTACTTACTAAATTTACAGAGCAGTTTACTCCAACTCATAATTTAGTACAAAGATATCACTTCCAGTTCACGTCAATACATTATACTTATAATGGAAATACGTTTCTCTTGAAACATTAATGTAAATGTTTGTTTCTAAGAAATTTATAGAAGCGGGTCACCGTAGCAAGTGAATTAAACACATAACATTTACTAATAATAGGGTAGATTATGGGGAACGTCGCCTCCTCAGTGATGGCCGCTAAAGCGGACGGAGAGGAAAACCCGTCCCGACCATCCACGGCCACGCTCAGGTCGTCACGGAGCTTATGACGGCCGGTAGCGAGAGATCTCCTCCTATGACTGCAATGAGGGCCCGCGCCCACACGTCACACTGCTGCGCCTAAGCAGCGCATACTGCCAAGGTGTGCTGAGCCGAGATCTCACTGTAGTTGCAGGACTCAGTTCCCTTTTAGCGACAGAGTGCAGGCACTTTACGAGGCAAACATACCCAGAAAGGGATCTGCGTCAGTTGGAAGGACTGAGCCCCGTGCTGCCACCCTGTCCACTCAAGGATTACTGGCTGGGCGTTCTAGCTAAGGGGCACGCCACCTTAGTCACCACCATCAATACACCACAGGAACGACTTATTCTAGGCGGTCAGAGCTCCCACCCACACCGGTGCACCATACAGTGCCATCGACCGGACAACCCCCGTGTAGAGCTGTCTCGTTGCGACGCTGGCTTCAAATCGGGCAAAATTCGCGCAAGAGCAGTGACAGCATCGAGCAGCTTTAGATCAAGCTATTGGAACTGTAAAGGGATATAAGGGGGCGAACCCCAATCTTTCGCTCCAAGCCAACCTCACCTGCACGCAGTACATCCTGCTGAACAACATATGAGGCTCTGGCAACCGACTGATGGTGGTATACCCATCCCAACAGGCGTAGGTAAATGCAATAGGCTGGTGACAGGCAGCAGTGTCACCTGTGCAAAGAACTACACCCTGCGATCACCAAACCGCCTGTCCAGGATGGTGATAACGGGCAAAAACCTATATGGACAAACGACGAACGCCACGGTCCCCAGTTCCGGCAATATCGCTATTTCTAGTCATGGTGGCGACTATGGTAACGGCGAAGCAGGTGGTTAAAAACAAGGGGAATGGCTATGTTGCCGCCAAGTGGGGGATCACCGTATACGATGTATACTTCTCCCCCAACTGGAGTTTGAGCGACTTCGAGGTCTTCCTGAACCGCCTGGAGACCTCGATGCGGCGATTAGCGTCTGGGCACGTCCTCGCGCCTGGGAGACTTTAACGCAAAATCCATTGCGTGGAGTTCCCCGGCGACGGACGCCAGGGGCGAGGCCGTAGAGGAATGGACGGCCTCAGTGAGCCTCTGCCTTCTCAACAGAGGGTCGATATTGGACTTTTTGTTCGATACCCCTGCTATCGCCGCACGAGTAAAGAACTGGTCTGTCCTGGATGAGGTTGAGACGCTCTCGAATCACCTATATATCCGATTTGAGCTCTCCCAGTCCCTGGGCCCCAATAGGGATCACGTGGTCTGGCGTTCTTCGCACTTCCCGCGGCGGGGTTCCTAGATCTCTCCCGTCTCAGGCGCGGAGTGGGACACCGTGTGGTTTTAGTCGGTTCGATACCGACACACCGCCCCGCCGCAAACCCCGGTGGGGTGAAGGCCCGATGGGGTTTCTATATGAAACTTGAAGATACCGGTCTAGTAACTAGGCGTCTGTATGAAAGAAATGGCATGCAAAGCTGTCTGTGTTACACCTAGTTTGTCTTAGTGAGTTTATTTGAATATTTCCACTTTGTCTCAATTGTTGTCGTAACGCTTTCTCATCATGCGGGTTGCTAGGCATTTTATTTGGCTCTTGGAAGCTTTACGTCAAGCGCGTTTAGTGTTGCGATTGATAAAGATTTCGGTATGAGTCGATCGAAAACCGAATGCAGTTGCCGTGACGATTGATTAGACATGATATAAAGTTGCACTTGACCCTCAGGAGTTTATGTATTATAATCATCCAACCGAAGATTAGCAGCAGTAATTCTCCGTTCAACATCGCTATAGCCTTCTGAAAGACTGTGGACACAGGCGCTACCTTAATTTACTACTAAATGTCTTTTGCTTATAGTAATTCGCCTGCATTTAAAGGTATTTGTTTCCGTAGGTTTCCTCTCTCGAATTATATGAAATAATTTAACTCACTACTTAGTCTACTTACCTTAACACTATACATACTTATACTATATACACTATACTTAACAAATATTAAACCGACTTCAAAAAAAATCTAAAGAAAACTCCCAGACAAGAAACATATGACAATTCTTGTCTATACCTAATTATTTATTGAATAATTATTACAAAAAACAAGCGACTACCAAAATAAAAAAAAAACACCTATCAACAACATTATGACGTATCGAAAATATTTTTTCTTACTTTCGATACGTTAGTGTAGCAGTATGCAAAGCGAGTAGTGTTATTGAAATTCAATATTGTAAAAACTATTAGATTATTAGTTCATTATAGGGATCCATTTCAGTTTTATCAAAACTTGCGTCGCTAATCATGCGTAAACGTATCTGAATCGACTGAAATCGTCTAAAACTGTTTTGTAATAGGTAGTTGTGTAGTAATGTGGTAGAGTAAGTTCTCAAAAACGTATTGGGCTTGGCACCGACTTCAAACAGATTTTAGGTACCTAGGACACATCCTAATACTGTTTAACATAAATTAATAAATTATTAGGTATATATAGGTAAGGATATTGTCAAATAGTAATTTAAGTAGAGCCATTTAGTCTTACGCTTTTTAGTGTTTCTAGTTTATTTCTACGAAAGTATTTTAAAAATATATTCACAGTTTTATTTTATTAGAAACCCATAGTCGAGAAAAGCCAAGAAGGAAACATCAATGATAATAAATAACAATAAACATACTAGTACTTCCTAAAACACCCACTAAGTCATTCATCATCTATGATACTAGGGTCATTGTGACTTAGTATGCATCTCAAATAAAATCATGAAACCAACTTAAATTAAAGCAAGTCGCACGAAATGGAATCGTAAATCAACAGTGTTTCTGCTTCGATTCATCACCAAATTTCAAAAGATATCTATCATATATCTACCTACCCATAAATAATGTTCGCAAACATAAATTACAAAAGTTTAGTCGAAAGTCAACAGGAACGTTTTTTGGGCGGGTGAGCGAACCAGCCAACAGACACGGAGGAAATAAAAACCAGGTCTCGCAGAATAAATACCGCTAAAGAAAATATATTGTAGGTCTGGCACTAAAAATAATAAAGTTTAGAATCTATTCACTTCTGAATAATACGTACTGATTCGTTTTCTTGATTTAATTAATTAATGCTGTCTAATGCTGATTTGTTGCATAAAATTATCACAAAACTATCAAATTATATCAAAATACTAAATTTAAGAGAACAAGAGAAAATAACTCATTCATTGTTTCAATAAGTTGGCCATTTAAAATAGAAAGTAAAACTTATAAACTATTGAAGCGCCATCTGGCGAAGAGTCATAGAAACTTACACAACTGGCTCAAGGCCAGTATGCCACACTGGGGTCGTAAAAAGAGAAAATCGGAGATTTGGGACTCCGCCAAAACATCTGTAATAAGGTACAAAGTTAGGCGGAAATATGTAATGATGGTGATCTAAATAGAATACTTAAATGGCTTGTGAAATCATGACGGTCCACTTTCAGTTAACTTCGTATTGCATTTATTAGTTTATTGGTTTTCAAGTTTTGTTCCACTGGAATAAATTTAATGTACTTTTCCTACCTATTTATGTTTTAATATTGTTATTCATAGGCATAATGCTCTTTAATTTAAAAAAATATATCAGCAATGATAAGACAGAACGTTTCAAATAATTTGCTCTTTTTGTAGGTACTTGTTGCGCCATCTACTAGAGAACAGCCGAATCATTGTTGGTAACTTATAAGTGCCGTCTATATAAAGATGATGGCACCACTGTGCTAATAAATACACAGTTGAACGAGAATAGTTCGAATTTTCAGAATGAATTAGTTACTCTTTATTTCCCTAGAGGTCTACAAGTTACTTTAATTTGACTAAGTTCGTGATGAATTTTTTTTGAAAAAACTAAGTTCGGAACTAGCTGATCTGGTAAACTTCGTACGGCCATTTCTTCCACTGGGTAATTATTTTTTTATATTTACCAAAAGCTTGTTTTTATTATTTATATACGAGTATACTCGTCTCAGCTTTCCCGGGTAGTATATTCCTGAACATAAAAAATTACCCTTCCGATGGCCGGCGAGCCTGGCGACCAGGATTGTCTCTGTGGTGGCCGGATGCATCGAGGCGTTGGGCTTGCGGGTAGCTCTGGACAAGACGGAGGCCCTGCTCTTCCATGGGCCCCGTCGTGGGCCACCCCCCGGCGCCTCCATAGTGATGAACTAGGTCCTCGTACCTGTTCATATCGAATCATCGACGGTAGGTGGCTCTTCGACGAGCACTTCCGACAGCTTACTCCGAAGCTGGTCGACACTGCTGCCGCCCTCGGTTGACTTTTGCTAAATCTGAGTGGAGCCAGTATCGCAACGAAAAGCCTCTTCACGGGGGTTGTCCGGTTCGGATACCACACGGTGTCACCGAAGTTTACCGACGGGTGGCTGAATTCCGAGCGGAGAGTGGCGTTCGCCCTCCGCCCGAAGAGGTACGCAAGTGGCGTGAAGCTGCCCGTCGAGCCACTATGGTTCGGTAGTCGTCACGGCTGGAGGCTCCACGTGCTGGTTTCGCCACTGTGGAGGAGCTCCAGCCGGTCATCCTCGAGTGGGCAGGGCGGCAGCACGAGGCTCTTTCCTTTCGACTGACGCAGGTGCTTTCCGGGCATGGTTGCTTTGGGAAGTACCTGCACTCGGTCGCGTGGAGGTAATTGAGTCCTGCCTGCCACCACTGCGACCGCAACAAGGACTCGGCCCAGCACACGCGGATGGTGTGCTTGGTTGCTTGCTTGGGTGTCGCAGCGTCGGGCCCTCACTGCAGTCATCGGAGGAGATCTCTCGATGCCAACCGCCGTACGCTCCATGGTCGGTGGTGAGAGCAGTTTTACCGCAGTCGTGACCTTCTGCAAGGAAATCATCTCGCAGAAGGAGGTGGCGGAGAAGGCCCGGGAGGATGACCTCCACTCTGACCCGATCCGCCGCTGGCGAACAGGGCAGTGGAGGCGCGCCTATCAGCGCCTCTGGCCGCCCTGAGTGTGGCTGCGGATGGTGGGGACGGGTTTTCCCCTCCATCCGCTTCACAGGCCAGCCGTGAGGGGGCGACGTTACGCGTCTGCCGTACGTCCCACAATAAAAAAAAACATACTTGCAACAACAACCCATAATCTCGTGGACTCGGATCTTCTCTCAGGAGATGGTTAAGGCCATGAGTCCCCACGCTGGCTGATGTAGATGCCACATTATTTTTCTTTTTTTTACTAACCAATAAAACGAATTTATTCATTTATTCATTCACATTGTAGCGGATGTGCTCTTTTGTATGATTTTATTTACTTTTAATCTTTAATGAGATTTAGAGAGTTACCAAAATTATTTCGTAAGTGTAAATTATTTCGGACACCTGAACACACAACGCCATCTAGTCCCAAGCTAAGGAGAGCTAATGTTATGGGTACTAGATAGCTAATATAAAAACATATACACATTTTTTTATATAAATATATACTTAATATAGATAGAAAACACCTAAACTCCGAATCAAATATTTGCAGATCATACAAACATTTAATCCGACCCGGGCATCGAACCCGAGACCTCAAGCATATCAGCCGTTTACACCAACTCTGCGCCACCGAGGCAACCAACCCTGTTGTTTTTGTAAATTGTAATAATATATATTTAAATTCCTCTATTTTTTTCGTTCCAGGTAAGTCCTTTTGCACTTCACTTTTAATCTTCAAAAGGTAAGATTTTCTAATTTTACATTTTAGATATTACTATAAAATATCTACCTAAACTTCGTTACCATTACTACAAAATAATAAAGTTTGTCATCTTTACTTGTATATTTATAAATGCTGCGTTCATATACTACTTCACCGTCGGTTCAATGAAACCAGACTGTGATATATCTCCTCCCCTTTCCAATGCCTCCTAGACGGCCGAATCTCTTAGTTTTATGACCATCGCGCATAGGATTCTGACCGCAATGCGGAGTGTTTCCGACCTTGACACTACTAAGGATTTTACTCCGTAAACAGTTTAGTATTTATATTCGAGGAAAGTGTGTCTGCAGGCTAAAAATTGGATGTAGGGACGTGTAACGTGTTTTTTTCATAACGATACTAAATTAATTGTTTGTAACATGGCAACACAACTTTCAAATAGTATGAGCAGGTGTAAGATAAGGGGAGGGTTTTTTGTTTTTGCGAGAGACGGTCCCCATTTCATGTCATCCACATTTTTTCTATTTTTTATCATTAATTCCATCACGACGAAGACTTGAAGACTCGAAGACTTAGAATTGAAGACTTGAAATACTTGACATTGGCAGAAATAGCTGATCCGGCTGATTGTCATAACATCAAAAGAAGAAGATAAGGGGAGGCTGAAGTATCGAACGTGAAGGTTTTGTTTATGCTGTCATTAGGGATTCAAAACGCTCCTGATATTAATTTGTGTATTCACTGTCTACACGCAAATAAATAGTTAATTAACAAAATTGTTTTTTCTAACTCAGTCATAGATATAAGGACAACACTAAGTACATATGCTTTATATACAAAGGGATAGAGTGAACGTCAGTGTCTATAATAGTATAAACTGTGTTACAGACACTGGCGCCTTCCTCATACAATTTATATGATATTCTTTGGTTTCGTATTGTCAAGATGATGTATGTAATAAAGTATGGTGAATATATATTGGCTACTTCAGTGTAATACTAGTATGTGTACGTGCTCACGTATCAAAGTGTGTGTGTGTTTTATCGTACAATACGCATAATCTATGAAGGTCTCATCGTAAGTAACATACGCATACGCTACACATAAGTACGTACTTTTTAATATCACCAAACAAGTTTGCATTCGCACGAGCTTATAGAAAATAAACGAAAAGCAGTTTTACATTTCTCACACCCATCAATTCAAATGATGACACACGTTGAACAAATGAAACGACTGTTTTCAAGCTCAAAGCTTGCATACGTGCTGTTCGATCTGTAGGATGGATAACAGAGAGATCTTTTTATTTGCACGCAACTGGAAGGATTTGTTTCTAAAAACTAATATTTACCCATAATGTGAACTTATAGAATTTTCCTAAAATTGTAACAAATCTGTTCTAAGCCGGTTATTTGCACTTAAATCTCCAGAATTAATGAACGGAAAGTTTTCAACTGTGGAAACTCAGTGTTTTCAAAACTTGTTCATCTCGTTAATCATTTGCAATATTATTCGAGTTTCAAGAAGATGATTAAACAACTAAAAATAATTTTATAGTTTAAAATACCTAGTGATTACGATAATCCTTTTTATAAATTTTTATTTTAAAAACAGAATAATCCGATCACTCTTATTTATTTTATGATAAGAACAAGTTGATACAAGTCAAGTGCAAGTATGTTTTGATCTAATATTTTCGTTTCCATCAGATTGTAAGTGTGAGGGAGCAGAGAGTACATCTATGCTTGCACATACACATGTGAACTATAAGTCTCCTGTGTATTTCACTGGTCTCCGTTGAGCCTGGTTGCCGTGTCTGACACCGTCTAGGAGTACATCATCAGTGCAGTAGTCAGCAGAAATAAAACTTGTGTAGTGCTAAGTCAAGGGTCATCAGTCATCCACAATAGATCCTGTTTCTTTTCCTGTTCAGTTCAGCATCCCTCAATTCATGTTGCTTAATGCGACTCATCTTTGGTGGACGATGATTAGGCTTGCAATGAGTCAAGTGATTGACTCTTTAGGTATCAATATCGTAGACTAATTCCATTGAATGCCGAAGGGTGGTGTATCTATTTGATTGTAAAAGTCTCGACATTAAAGAATGAAAGTTTGTATATGATCCTGTTATAATCCATCTTTTATGTATCATTTTCTCTTCTTTTTTTTTCATTGTTATCCTTTCCAGAAATGCTTAATACAGCTCGGAGTTTGCATGTTAGGGTCTAAGCCCCCGTGATTCAGGGGTGCGTAAAGCCGTCGGTCCTGCGTCTGATCTCTCCCCGTGAAAGTCAGTCATATCGAATAGTCTAATAAAAAGTGCGCCTGTGTATGCACACACACTCGTGCACTATAAAATCTCCTGCGTCGTTAGCTAGTCTCCATTGGGACTGGCTTCGTGGCTGAAATCGTGTTCTATTTTACGTCAGTGACATAAATTGTCCTCATTCACTGTGAAGATGGTGACCTTGTATTTGGATAGATGGTACTCATGGATTTTTCACAACCTTTCGGTCAGGCTGAGTAGAGTCAAACCAAAAATATGACATGTGTACAAAAGTCTACATCATTAACTTTTAGCTATCGCGCAAATATTCATTGAAGTTACTAATTTAGGTAACTATTTTTTAGTATTTAAAAATATGTCATGTATAAAAAATACATAAAGTGGACACAAAGAACACCCAGACTTAGGACAATAATGTGTGAATTCCGCTAACAGTTTTCCCACTTAATGATTGAACCCTCATCACTCAGTCCTGAAGGAAGTGGTGATTTCATCACTTAAACTACGACGTTAGCCAGTGCAGCTAATCGATTGCATAGAAATTATTAATTTAGCTCAATTTGACGTCGATATATTGTTAGCATTTGGGGGAGACAGTCTTGGTAAACAACTTTAAGTGAGTAATCAACTTAGAGCTTATGAGTTTTACTTCACGTGTGACCATGAGTTAAAATCTGAAACCGATCCTGACCCAAATTACGGTTAGACCTTGTAATACGCCAACTAGGTTATGTGAGTTAGCGGTAGTTCAACCAACTCACATATAAAACACATATGCGAATAAATACTTTATATATATATATATATATATATATATAAAATAACTTGATCTAGCTAGGACTCATTGACAAAAAACTTACCAAAAAAAAAACAATCAAAGCTCGGTCACCTAAATACTTCAGTAATAAACAGCGCCAAGAATCGATTCCTGGAGTGCATAAACTACAAAAATACTTAGAACTCTCGGTTCGCGGCTCAGTCTTACGGTTCCCATAATTTATTAATGAAATGCAGCAAGTTTCTAGACTAACTCAAAGCCAATTAAGTTTTTAGTCATCTCTTTTCACTATTTAATATTTCAGTTATTTCAAAAGGAAAAGTAATAGCTTAGGCATCTGAATTGAAATGTACTAAAACTGTTTGTTGTTTTGCATTTTTAGCGACAAGTTTTTGTTATAAACACTTCTAAGGCAAGAGTATATAGTAGTATAAGTATATATAAGAGTAAGACTTAGATTACAAGGTTAACATTTTACTAACTTTTAAAATATATACCAGTACATATATTTGATCCATGATTTGGACCATAAAAAGTCATTTACAGGTTATATACTTATGGAGAAACCTTTACAACATTAATATAACAGATCACTGGCTAACGAAAGCGATTTTCTCTCACAAATATTTACCGTGCGTTTTCCAACGAACGATACTGAATAACCGGCGATGCATCTAATTTCGTGATAAATTATTAAAGACTTAGGTCCTTTTGCATACTTAGTTCATTTCAGTGAGTTGTAAATTATATCGATACTCTACGAGCGTATTTAAAAGAAGGTATACTGTTGCTGATTAAATTATAATACTGCGGATGATTACCGTGCCTTTGTGGAAACTTTATAGCTGTATATTTGTCGACGATAAGCTTTTATGACATTATTAGTCATTTATATAATTTGCCTTGTCTTCAATTGGTAAATACCTTAATGGCGATTCAAATATTAAAGTGAATAATTATGAATAACGTTTCAACATGTAATAGTAGTTTGTAATTCTTCTTCTTAAAATCCTGTCTAACTCTACTCAACCGATTAGACATTAATAAGTCATGAAAGAACAAGGGAAACCTTACCGACGTAGTGTCGTGTGTAACAAACTTTGAAGTCTCATGTCTTCCATCAAACTTGTTGGGAAGTACAGGTACATTCACTGCAGGTATTAGTTCCGTGAAAGCGATGTAAGTTTTGGTCTCAGATTGCAGTATTATGCAAGATTTTTTGCTTTAGTTCCGGCATGTTAAGATGATGTACTTAGAGCAAATTTCAAAAAAGGATTTATAGCTTAGAATTTTGTGCACCACTTTTCAAGAATTTAGTCAACGAAGTTCAAACCATTTTTCCTCAGATTCTGAGAAAGGATACTTGACGGTTTAATTATCCATGAACAGCGAAAGTCTCCAACCATTGCGTGAATTTCTATGTGTGTAGTCTCTTCATATCGTCTCTATTCCATAAAAATAGAAAAAAAAACGAACAAAATTGCAATCATCGTAATTTCAGTTGGAGGATGCTAAACAAAAGCTTCATCCTATATCATATCTCCTTTTATCATAGTCATATCATCACAATATAGTAACGCGTCACTCTTGCATAATGAACCGACTTGGAAAAAGGAGGAATCCTTTTTTATGAATGTTTCGTAGTTAATGACTACACGGTTGGCCTAGTGGTTTCAGTGGTCGCCACGCCACTTCCTACTGGGCCAAGTGTTGTGGGTTCAAATCCTACATGAGACAACACTTTGTGTGATCCATAAATTGTTGTTCTAAGTCTGGGTGTACTTTGTGTCCGTTTCATCCATGTATGTTTGTAAAGATCCCCGCGACACGGGAATGTATATTCCTAATGCGGGAGTTGTCTCTTAAATAAAAAAAAAAATGAACCGATCATAAAATTTCTTTTGAGTTGAGTTTAGTGTAATTCTCAAGTGGTCCAATTCCATATCGCGATCCGATGATAATATTCCAAGGAAGTCGAAGGCAACATCCAATTTTTTTAGGTACGTGTAATGTGTTCTAGTTATTTTCTATAACTTTTCAAATAATTGCGTCTGGTTATCGTCATTTTGGCCATATTGCACGCAGGGACGCCAGACATTTAGAACGTCTAATGGTGACTGGTAAAATTGTAGGTAAAATGACCTAGAGTTATAAGTTCCAAGCGATGGTCGGACCAAATATCGGAGGAACTAAAATCGTAATTTTACACAGGTATGTCAGCGACGCACTCTACGAAGTTATAGAACAGAACTGATGGAGACAACTGGTCAGAATCAAACAGAGTCACGATCCTCAGCAGTAAGGCAACGGCTAAAGTGAGAGAGAGTCTTCATTTTATGATGGCGAACCGATATGAAAGATACAATATTTAATGGTTAGACGTTGTAGGATAGTTCTTTTTAGCCTATGTTCAGTTTTAATACGTGCTTCAGACCACTACAGGTATTCACATCATCAAGAGAGACTAAATAGCGTTGTGTGATGGATGTCTGACTTATAAAAAATACTTAATGCCTAAGCACACTAAAAAGCGTATATTAAACTGTAGTGTAGGACGTCCACAGGCTAGGTGGAGCAATGATTTGCGCGGGACGGCTGGCGGGAGCTGGATGCGCGAGGCCATAGATCGAACTAAGTGGCGTGAAATTGGAGAGGCCTATGTCCAGCAGTGGACTGCGATAGGTTGATTATGATGATGATGAAACTGTTAAGAATTCAAACAGATTTTGGGTACCCAGTAATTTAAAGTAGCCAATTTAAAGATAGTTTATTTTACAGTTTAAGTGTTTCACTCATTTCATATCGTAGGTAACTAACTACCTACGAGTATCATGTTATCATTCTCTCAATAATAAATAACGATTTACAATTTGATATTCATTTGTTACAAGTTCTTACTTGTAAATTTTAATTAGATCTAATTGGGTTTTATTTACATTTATTGTGTTGCGAGAACTTTAGTGTTAATAGGGAATCTAGCTCAAGCCCAGTGACCGCGAGGGGGAATATCGAATGATTAATTCCAGGTAACAGGTGCAGTAATTTAACTAGAACCCATAATACGAGGGGTATTTATAAAGGAATTTCAAATTAAGGACTATATTTAGCGTTAACTACATTCATGGTTAAATGAAATCACAGATCCAGGGCAGACTGACAGACAATTACATGGCTACAGGTAGCAAATAACAGCATTCTTTTGAAAAATATCATTACTTTTACGAAAACTATATCGATTTTTAAGGTTCCGTACCCAAAGGGTAAAACAGGACCTTATTACTAACATTCTGCTATCCGTTCGTCTGTCCGTCTGTCACCAGGTTTCATTTGATGATTCTTAGTTGAAATTTTCACAGATGCTGTATTTGCGTAGACGCTATTAATATAATAAGAACTAAAATCAGAATAAATAAAATAATTAAGCGGGCTCCTATGCAACAACCGTGCTATTAATAATGGCACCGAGTAGACGCTGGAAATTTATAGAAAAAGGTACAGAAACTTCATTCGCGAGTACGACTCTCATTTGGCTGATTTATAAAACTATTTATACCTACTGTAAGTAATAATATTATTTATTTTTGTTTCTTTCCTTATTAACTGTAACATACGTTACAACTTAACACAACGTTGAGTTTGTGGTGGGTTCGAAATATCTAGAAGAGATTTTTGCAGAATACACAGCCAGAGTTTAAAGAACGTCACTCAATAATATGCATTTCAAAACATAACTTACAAAAATATAAGGTTAGTATGCCACATTTCAATTAACATTCGATGTTAGCCTTCCTGGCTAACATCGAATGTTAATTGAAATGTGGCATACTCTTGTTCAATGTGTCATACTCATTACTCTACTCTTGGCTTATATAGAATTTCAATATAACACATTTTGCTAATAGTATATGTAATATGTGAACACATGTGTGGAAATATATCTATATGGCACGACAAAAAATACAGTACACCAACAAAAACCAAGAATGGGAAGTCGCATACAATGTAGTAATCGAGGATTAAGTTAAATGGGCGCTTAAGAGTTGCGAAACCTTTAAATCCTCGGGACTGGATGAAGTCTTCTCAGCACTTCTACAGTGACATCCCGAAGAGGTAATTAAATATCTAATACCTATTTATCGGGCTTGTATAGCATATTAATACATAACAAAACCGTGGAGAAGGGCAGTAGTCTCTCTACCGACTACCGCTACGGGAGGATTACAAATCAGCCAAATCTTTCTATCCCATCAACTTTTCTTCCTGAAAATTTTGGCAAGATTAGTGGACAGACACCTGCGGGATGGAGTTTTCAAGAACACTCCACTACATCCCCAACAACATGCATATGGAAAAGACAGATCAACAGAGTCGGTATTTGCAAAGGAATTGTCAACAATGGTGGTGTTCATAGAAATAGAAGGCACCTTCAATAAAACTATAAACAACAGCATAAACCGCGCCTTTCTAAAATTTAAGGCCGAACCACTTGTTGAATGCCGAATCATCAGAACTTTGTCACTGAGTTGTACACTTTGTCACTGAGACAGTAAAAAAACGGTTTAGATAGCAGTGAATACTAACTATGAGAACAAGGGTAGTTAGTGGATGCCCACAAAGTGGGATTATCTCATCGCTTTCATGGTACATAGTAGGACGCAGCCTCATAAAGAGGCTAAATGATCAAAGATACCCTACTATTGGATATGCGGATGACCTAACAAATCTGATAAGCAGAAGCGTGGAAAATGTAATATGTGAGGTTATGCATTCAGCTTTTCAGAAGAATGGTCTGACAAACGGAAACTGTCAATAAATCTGAAAAAAAATCAAAATTTATCCTCTTCACCAACAAAAGAAAGTTACCAGAACTACAGGCACCAGCACTATTCATCCCCAAACCCACTGTAAAATCAAGTAAAATATCTGGGAGTTATTCTTGACAGAAAATTGAATTGGGCGAGTCGGGGTACCAGCCCAAGTGATGGCCCGAGCCCTCGACCATATGTCTGACTGCCTCAGGGAGGTGTTTGACGCTAGCTTGGCTTCCGGACGCTTCTCTGAGTGCTAGAACAGCGGTAAGCTGGTTCCTTCCGACTGACGCCGGTGCTTTCCACGCACGGTTGCTTCGGAAAGTACCTGCACTCGGTCGCCAGGAGAAAATTGAGTCCCGCCTGCCACCACTGCGACTGCAGTGTGGCCCCGGCGCTGCGGCGCCCAAGCGGGGCACACCGCCAGCGTGTGCCCCGCATCATCGGAGGAGATCTCTCGCTGCCGTCCGTCGTACGCTCCATGGCTGACGGCAAGAGCAGTTTTACCATGGTCGCGACCTTCTGCGAGGAAGTCATCTCGCAGAAAGAGGCGGTGGAGAAGGCCCGGGAGGACGTCCTCAACTCGAACCCGATCCGTCGCCGGTGAACTGGGCGGCGGAGGCGCGCCTGTCAGCGCCTCATGCCGCCCTGACTGTGGCCGCGGATGGGCAGGACGGGTTTTTCCCTCCATCCGCTTCA
Source organism: Hyphantria cunea (assembly GCA_003709505.1). Classification (NCBI taxonomy): domain Eukaryota; kingdom Metazoa; phylum Arthropoda; class Insecta; order Lepidoptera; family Erebidae; genus Hyphantria; species Hyphantria cunea. The sequence continues at coordinate 289,411 of PKRV01002220.1, read as the reverse complement.
GGCCAGGCGCGAGGGGTCGACGTTACGCGTGTGCCATACGTCGCCTAATTTAAGAGTTTAACTTTAGAAGACAGTGCCCGCTTCAGTGCCAGCTGGCGCTGGGAGGGATCCGGATGGCGTAAGAAAGTGGTTCCCGGATCTCTCCCGTCTTAGGCGCAGAGTGTTTTGTAGCCTATTTATACAAACACAATACGTTAGAGATAACCGCATCCAAAGCGATTAAGCCGCTTCTGAGATTAGCGAGGATTATTATTAATGGACAAACGTATTAAAAAAACTAAAGTCTATTGTTTGTGACTAACTAAAGTGTTCTGTTACATTTATAAAGAACACATTTATAAAGAATACATTCTAAAATCAAACACACTTGTACTTATTCCACTATAATAATTATGTTTTCATCTGACCGGTTTCGCCATTTTGGCATCATGCATGGCAGCAGTATAAGTGTGCTTGATTTTAGAAAGTATTGCAAGGAATAGAATATATAGATAAAATAGAAGGATAGAAGGAATAGAAGGAAGATAATAGAGAAAATAGAAGGTATTGAAAGGAAATTGACTACACGGTTGGCCTAGTGGTTGGAGTGGTCGCCACACCGCTTCCTACTGTGCCAAGTGTTGTGGGTTCAAATCCTACATGGGACAACACTTTGTGGGATCCATTAATTGTTGTTCTAAGTCTGGGTGTACTTTGTGTCCGTTTCATGTATGTTTGTAAAGATCCCCGCGACACAGGAATGTATATTCCTAATGCGGGAGTTGTCA